>VUQK01022411.1:17602-40798 GCA_015106715.1 Bujurquina vittata | reverse complement strand
TGGGTGGGTTCATTTACATTTTGAGAGAAGCCAGCTGAATCTAATAATAGATTAAATGCAGTGCTGAGGCTGTCATTTTCAGCATCTACAAAATCATTCACTATAATTATTTTACCCGAACTGAGCTCTAAGTTAGTTAAAAAAGTCTCCAAAATCAGACAGAAACTCTGAGTGAGGACCAGGTGGATGATAGATAATAACAAATAAAACAGGTTTTTGAGTGGACAGGACAAAGAGTCAGACTTACAAATGAATTAAAACTCTGTCTGGGTCTCTGATTAATTTATAAGCTGGAGTGGAAGATTGCTGCTAATCGTCCACCTCAACCTGTGCTTTGAGCATTCTGACAGAATACATCAATATTTGGATCAATTATTAAACCATTTCCTAACAGGGACTTAGAAGAGAAAGACCTAATGTTAACAATCTACATTTAACTGTTTTACTCTTTGGTGCAGTTGTAGATGTCATATTGGTTTTTTCTGTTTGAATGTTTATGTAAGGCAAAAACTGGTCCATCCCAAGGACAAAACCCCCAAATACAAGATGAGCAACGTAGTGTATGCTGTCCAGTGCAGTGCAGAGTGCTCGGTCCTCTACATATACCAAACGGCCTCTTCACAAACGAATGGCACAGCATAGAAGAGCCACCTCGACAGGTCAAGACTCAGCTGTGCATCTGAAGGAGAAAGGGCACTCTTTTGAGGATGCCAATGTTCACATTTTGGACCGGGAAGACAGATGGTTTGAAAGAGGAGTAAAGGTGAAACATCTTCAAGAAACAAAAAGAGCTCCAATCGCCCTTTTTTCAAGCTCCAGAGACTACTGTGACCTGGATGACCGGGAACCTACACAGACATATTTTTGAATGTTTATGTTTAAGTTGTGTTTTGCTAGTTTTTGGCGGTCTGGAAGCGGGCACCTCCTCTATGGGGATAGGGGTTTTGGAGAGAAGCTGCAGAGGGGCGTGTAAGACTGCAACTCTGCTTCCTGGTACCAACCCCGGGTAGTCATGTTTTGGGAGGTTTAATAAATTGGGCGAGATTTCTAGAAATGAGAGCTGCTCCATCCAAAGTTGGATGAATGCCAGCTCTCCTACTTCATAATAATATGTTTAAGCAAAAACAAAAAGCAAAAGCCAAAAACAAGCAAACAAAAATACAGAAAAAAATCTTTGCTGCTGGTTTAAATTAAATTTGATTTAAAAAAAACAAACAAACACTGTTAATGGTGCAACTGGGAGAGAATGAGTCACAGTAAGTGTGTGTTTATGCGTGCTTGTATATTATTGTTGGTGTGTATGTGTGTGTTCCTCAGTAAAATGTTTTGTGTCAGACAGTGATAAATAACACTACCTGTGGGGAAGATCTGTGCCACAGCAATAAAATAGAGGGCTTCGGGGAAACCTTTAGAGAAGAGCCTCCACAATTGCAGTCATTTGTTCTCCGGCTCATCCATCACTGAAAAATGTACTTGGTCGGGGTTACATTATGAAAAAAGTCATGTGGGAGATTACTGCATGGCCTTCATGGTATACAGTACCTGAGAGGCAGCACAGATTAGATTATATCGCTTGAAAGCAGAGAAGCAGGCCGTTACTGCGCGTTATCATGGCCAGATGTTGAGTCTTGATTCAATAACACGTGGCCTTTATACACATCACTCTTGAGAAATATGTGTTTACAGGCTTTTTATTTCATCTCATATCTCAAAGCACAAGTGAGTAAACAAAGTCAAGTGTGACATGGCTCTCGGTGCCCGAAAGTAATTACAATTAGGATGTTAGGATTATCATTACAAGATGATTTTAGGGTGGGAACATCTTCAACCCTATCTACTGCCAGAAATATGTCACCCAGCAGACTGTGTCATGCTCTACTTGTGCCATCTAGTGGCGATACAGCAGCTCTCCCCATATAACTCTAATTACTTTTTCCATGGGTTACTTCAAGTATCTGACCACATCAGAAAGACACCAATTAAACTTTTGTTCCATATCTCAGTTCCATATCCAAATATCAGCTGAATGTGTCCCAATTTGGTTTTGGTTTTCTTGTTTTGTTGTATTTTATTTTTTTAGATGCTCAAAACGTAAGATGCAAATATAGTGCTGTAAAGAAAAGTCACTTAAATGATTTCTTGATCCCCTGACTTTCCCTGACAAAGTGAAGCAGATCATGCCACAATCTAAAGAAACAGATGAGAAAGCGTTGCAAAGCTATTTCTAAAGCTTTGGGACTCCAGTGAACCGTGGTGGGAGCCATTATCCACAAATGGAAACATTTGGAACAGTGGTGAACTTTCCCAAATGTGGCTGACAGACTAAAATTACTCTAAGAATGCACTGATGACTCATCCAACAACATCTACAGACCTGCAGGCCTCACCTTCCTCAGTTATAGTCAGTGGGCAGAAATGGCACCCATGGGAGATTTCTAAGGGGAAAGCCACCACTGACCAAAAAGAACACAAAGGCTCATCTCATGTTTACCAAAAAACATCTTGATGATCCCCGAGACTTTTGGGGGAAATATTCTGCGCACCGACGAGACAAAAGTTAAACTCTTTTGGAAGGTTTGAGTCTCGCTATATCTGGTGTGAAACTAACACAGCATTTCATAAAAACAAGCCTCATACCAACAGGTAAACGTGGAGGTGATAGTGTGCCGGTCTGGGGCTGCTTTGCCGCATGAGGACCTGATGAAAACATGAATTTTGCTCCAAACCAGAAAATCTTGAAAGAGAATGTCCATGTCCGGTTTGTGTGCTGAGACTCAAGCACACTTGGATTATGCAGTGAGTCAACGATCTGAAACACAACAGCAAGTCCTCTTCTGGATGGCACAAAAAACAAATGGCTTTAGAGTGGCCTAGTCAAAGTCTGGACTTAAACTCAATTGAAATGCTTTGGCCTGACCTTAAAAAGATTGTTTATGCTCAAACGCTCCAAAGCAACTGAATTAAAACAATCCTGCAGAGAATAGTGGACCACAGTTCCAACACAGCAATGAGAAAGAGTCATTGATTGCAGTTCTTGCTGCCAAGGCTGACACAACCAGTTATTAGGTTGAGGAAGCAATTACTTTTCCACACTGGTTCAGACAGGTTTGGATAGCTTTTTTTCCCCTTAATAAATTAAATCATCATTTAAAAACTGCAAAATCTCAGAAATCAGGAAGAGGTCAAATCTTTTTTTCGCAGCACTGTATAGAAGTAGCTATGTTTCATTATTTCTCACCTTATTCTAAAACTGTGAGTATTAATCTGCCACTAATACACTATTACAGCCTCTCTTTCTCCAGGAAGGCTTTGCACCAGATGCTGGTTTTGCTGCCAGGCAGGAATGCAAGAACAGGTGACGGATACCAGATGATGAAAACCTGCTTCACAGCGTGTATTCCAGTTCATCGCAGCGTTTGGCCCTCACGGTGCACAGCTCTGCAGCAAGTTAAACAGACTGTCAAATAAGGTTAAAGACATTCTGACATTTTCAAGCTAGGAACACAGAGCTGCATACACATTTTTAAACAGGAATATAAAAATGCCAAACCAGCTCAAAGATATTTTGGAAAAGACATTTAACATCCTGCAGTGAAAAAGGAGAATACTGGTTCAATAGTCAAGTCGGCATTATTTTTCAGGACTTTTCATTGGTGTGAGGTCACTGCTGCAGATTTATCTGCACACCAGAATACTTGAAAAGAAACTCTTTAATCATCACAATTTGTACATTACAAAACCTACAAAATGAAATAGTGTTGAACAGTAAGTTGGACTTGAGAAAAAGTTATTGCGTTATAATTGTTGCTCTTTCTATTTGTTTAAGCCACAAACAGGTAATGGCTTTAAATCCATAAACTGTATTTAAAAGATGGCATTAAATATTGATTTGTAGACTTGAGCTGCAAGACGCGAGAGAGGAACCTAAGCTAGGAGACTGAGGAACTAAGGGGACACTGTGTGCTCTATAATTTGTTTTACTCTAAATGACACCTTAACTGATAAAAATCACCATCAAGTAAGACTTGAAACTGATAACTGAGAGTATAAACTCATATGCAAAATGTTCACTGAGGTATTAAATCAAGAAGCAACGCAATCTGCTAGTAGTATTTCCACACAATCTAACACCTTTTTACAACCATAAGAGTTGTCCTCTTCAGGCTAGTGGAAAAAAATAGCTTTACGGCACTTCTATTTTGGTTTTATTTTTCAGAAGCAGAAGCTTCTTTGAGTCTTTTTCTTTATCCACTAACTCATCTGCTTCTTCAGCAGACCCAAAAGCAGGTCAGACTGGAAGTTTGAGAGATAGTATTTGTGTGTTATGGCTTTATAAAATATGCTTAACAGGACAGAAAAACAACAATAACTTTTGAGTTTTTGTGTCTGAGATTGATGTTCATGATCTTTTCCTTCCTTCACGTATAATATATATCGTTGAGTTGGATTTTGGTGCTTCTGTGTTTTCTGGGTTCCTTGTTTATGATTGTTAATTTCCATGTCCAGTCTTCTCTGGTTGCGTCTCTGTCTCTGCTGTTAGGAATCTCGTGTCCGTGTTTGTTTACCTTCCTGACCTCGTGTTAAGTCTGCGAGCCTCTCATGTTTAGCTCTTTCCTGTTTTACTTTGTTCATTTTTGCCTCGTGTGCTTTGCATTCAGCTTTGCTTCCTTTCTCCCATTAGATTTAGTTTAGCTGCGCTCCATTGTGTGTCCACTCTCCTCGTGACTCCTGGTGTAATTATTGTGTTTCCTTCTGCTTGTTGTCGTGTTGTTGTCAGTAGTCATGGTGGTGTGTCTGTTTGTTTGTTGTTTCTTTTTGAAGATTTATATACTATGTTTTGGACCATCAGCCTTGTTCAGCTCCTGGAAAGATTTTTGCATTTGTGTTTTTGGACTTTGCAATAAAGCAATTTAAACTTTACACCGGCCTGTGGAGTCCAGGCCTCTTCTGCCTGTCACATCACCAGCCTTGACACTACAGGATTTCAGATGTGTTAATTCGGTTGATCTCAGGACTCCAGTGCAGATATACCAAACTCATCCGGTGGTGGGGTCGGGGTCTGTCCCAGCTGTCATAGGGTCAGGAGCTGGGTGCGTCCTTTTTCCTGTACAGCCTGTGAATCAAGCTAGAGAAGACCATTACTTATAAAGAAAACTTCTATCAAAAAAAATTACAGCACATAAGGAGTTCATTTAAAATCACATCTGTCCAAAAAATACCCCAACTAAAATATATACAGATTCTAAACTTTTTTTTAGTATAATCACAACATCTGGCAGCAGCTGCTGTTTTTCTGCACAGACAGTGAGTTACTGAGACGCTGTGACCCATTCTGCAGCTGAGAAATCAACTCCCTGACAACACCTGTCAGCATGCGCTTTAGATCAAGAAGAACAAGCACACGGATGAAAGAGCCAGATGGATCGTGTCTTAATTTATGGCAAATTATCACTGTTTATATAATAAAAAGAACATCCACAAAGAGAAGACACGTTGCAAGCGGGATGAGACTTTTTTTTATTGACGAGGGAATCTTAGATTAAAAAAAGTAAAAAATAAAAAAATGAACTACTTAGCTGCTTAACTATACTGCAAAGTGTGGCGTTATTAGCTTATTGCCTCATCTGTGTCTGTGATTATTTATAGGAATCAACATTTTTTCCGATTCACTCTCTGTTCAGAAACTTAAAAAGGTTCATTTCTCTGTATTTAATACTTAAATGCTCTATGCTTTTCTCAGGGATTTGCATCCCAATCCCATCAACCCCGTAATTCAAACACGAAGATCAGCGCAAAGTTCACCCTTTTTTAATCTGAAGGTCATCTCATCCATCTCGAGTAAACGTGTTCAGATGAGAGCTTTTCTCTAAATTCCACTTTATCTTCAGCTGTGGTCTTTAACTTGAATTACATCCAGTCTGGCTCTTGGAGACTGGCTGCTGTGCTGAACACCACATAACTGTAATTGAATTCAGGTTCAATTATAGCGCAATACATCACCGTCATTATAGCCGTTTCAAAGGCCCAAATGAGTTCTTGCCACAGAAAAAGTTCATTTGTTAAAATATATTCTCTCATTCCTTAAAATTCTCCCTTTTAGAGCTCAGTTCTATTATGTACTTAATCACTGCTTGGTTTAAGCCTTTATTTGAGTTCCACCTTTGGCTCTCATTTAATTAGATTGTTAATGTTTAAATGAAAGTGTCATTGCAGACTCACATCAGACTACAAGTCTAATCTAAAACTGCTAAAAACATCATAAATCATCAAGTTAAATGACACAAGACTCGTTACAATTACCTGCATGGTTCCTCTCTGTAATTGAACTTGAATCATTTGAGTATGGAAAATGTTAAATTAAACACCTTCGTTAAGCATGTACTAATTTTATTGTTGTCTCAGAGTATGAATTATCTAGGTGAAGTGTTTTCATTTGAGTTCAGTCATTTTGCATTGGCCCAATATGACTCAGTCAACTAAAGCTATTATATGCTTTCTCAGTGTGGGTCAGGAAGCGTGGCTCCATCTACAAAGGCCAAATAAAAAATCATTACATTTATTTTTTGTTTGTTTTCTGGGGAACTACATGTTTAAGCATCCACACATTGACTGAGATGTCTTTGCAGTGCCTCCAGCCACAGCTAGAGTCGCCAGACACTGTAAGTATACTGTATACTACTTTTGCTGTAAAATATCAATGGATTCAGGTTTGAGTGTTACAGATTGATGATCAATTGTTTCTACTGCTGCATTAATATTTTAATTTCACTGCTGCCTGAGGTTGTTTTTGATAAGGTGGCAGATCATCGTCATAACAGAAAAATCTGCCAGTTACTTTCTTAATTGTTTCATTTCTTAATTACATTCACATCATCCTAAATTCCTGAGGTGTTGTCTTCAAATGTCTTGTGTACACAACGGTCAGACCTCCAAATTATTGATCCTGCAATGTAAAGATAAGTAGAAGGAAAGTAGAGAAGTCTTTTAACTTGGATCACTAATCATTACAGGTCAGAAAATGTTTTATTATAAGAAATCCTTTGACTAAATTTATGAACATAAGTGTTATTTTGGCACGAGGGGGGGGGCATACTGGATTCACATGCTGGAATATAATGCAGCTCATGTTCCAGTGAAAGATTGTTTTTCTCATTTTTCTTATTGCTGCTGAGTCACGATGCACTGTTTTGTGTTGACCAGGCTCCAGATTGTAATGAGTTCACCATTTTCACTCAACCAAGTTAATAACATTGAGATGTCACATGACTACAGCAGGACAGCTCTTTTACACAACAGAACCAGCTTTGCCCCTGATGGGTTAAACCTCTGCCTCACGATCACACGTTTCAAGTACAACAAGGGTTTCTAGAGACAAAAGCATTGTGCCAGGGAGGATACCAGGAATAATAGGTTACCGTTCCTGGACTCAGTGAGAAAGCTGGAAGCCTCAACACTGAGGTTTACTGGAAGCCCCCACACACAGACCAGTAGCTACTCTTTGACTCCCACCACCCATTGGAACACAGACTTGATCAGGACCCTGCAACATTGGGCAGAAAACGTTCCCTCCGAAGGGACAGAAAAACAAACACATGTAAAGAAAGCTCTGAAAACATTTGTGGAAGCCAGTGTTCACATATTGGATCAAGATGACGGCGGAGTAAAAGAGCCCATCTCTGTCCACTGTGACCGACCATCAATGAACAGAGGCAGTGGCTTATCCCATCCCAGACGCCTCAGCCCCCACTCACACCTTACTTTAGGTGACCTCAATAGGTCACGTGATGGGATTGGGCAAGGTCTCACAATGATTTTCCCCAAAACTCCTGGTAGTAATGACCTTTTTTCACACCTTGACTCGTGTGATGATGCACAGTGGGCCAACGACCACCTCCAAAGGGGACAACCCCGACTGGGGTTTGAATACCTGGGGCTCTCCACCTTTCGGCTTTAGAACAGTAGCAGCTTCTTGGATAAGAAGTGAAGCATGTTCAAAAAATTTAAAGAAGTGCAGTCACCCTTTGTTTTTTTCAAGCTCTTGAGACTAACATGACCTGGATGACTGAGGATCTACATCAAATCAAGGTAGCCATGTTAAATTAAGATGAATTAGCTAGCTAACTGTAATCCTTCTAAATGTGCAAAACTGTGGCTCACAGCTGATTTGGTCTGGTAGCATACAATATGTTTTGGTAACATACGTTAACACACACGTTTGTAACAGAGCGTGTGACATATGACCGGTTGAATCTTCACACTGGGCTACTTTATCTGTAAACAACTCCTTCCTTTAAAGCTGGTTTCATTTGGCAGGAGCAAGAGGCCTCCATATTAACCACCGAGTCTTTGAAACGCAGCATCCTTTGTTTGTTCATAGTGAATGTGGATCTGAGTGCAACCTCAGCACACCTTCACATAACACATTTTCTCAGCAGAGCAACTTTGCTAATTAGAATGATTGTTAGCCAGTTTAATTGGGTCTGCCAGCAGCAGTCTCAGGGGTCTCAGGATGCTCACAGAGGTAATTGCATAGGAGACAGAGAGAGAGTGGATGATTCACTCTCAAAAAAAATAAAACTTCCCAAAAAACCTAAGCTTCACAGGCGCAATAATGGGTTTACTATCTTTTTTCAATTACAGAAACTGAATGGGGAATATAATGAAGAATTAGTGTGAAGACCAAAAAGGTTTTCACCAAAGAGAAGTAATAAAAAGGAAATAAGGCCTGAGACTCCACAGACGCCAGCTGGGATTTTGAAAACCTGCACTACAAATGAGACATGTTTTTATGTCAGGAATCTACTCATAATTATTATTTTTGTATTTTGTGTTTGGCTGCATTACATATACTAGGATTTTTCTCTTCATTGCACTCAAGCTAAGTAATGCACTGACGTTTTATACTTATATATTTACTGTGCAAAAATACACAAACCATTTTATTAGGCACACATGTCCAACTTAATGTAAATATCTAATCAGCCTCATCATGTTAGGATGCAAAAAGTTTTGTAACATCCTTTAATTAATATACTACTGTAAATAGTGCAGCTTGAAATGAACCATTTTAGCAATAATTTTAGTGATACCAGTAAAAGCTCGATAAGCAGTGAAAGTTTGAATCAGCTAGCTTTATTATGGCACTTTGTACATGTCAGGATACAAACTCAACATTCTGGGTTTCTTGGTTTTTACAGCACATAAAACAATCAAGAACATAATTTAAATGCATTAAAAAAATACAGAAAGGTTCTGGAAGCTTCTTAATTTCTTACCAGACATACAGATACTTACATTCAAACAAATCCCAGTGTAGGGGTGACAGGTTATCTGCAGTTTTCTCCAACCAAAGTACATCATTTGCTTTTGTAATCACCAGTAAGACACAGCCTGAGTTTCTGATTGGTTTTCTGATTTTGCCTTATTAAAGGACAGGTTGCCATTTTCAGGGTGACTGTTACGCCTCTTCTGTGTTCTGGTTCTCCTTTTACCGAGAGATGCTTCACACATAGAGCCTGTATAAAAAGATGGCCATAGCCCTTCAGCTCTAAGAAACTAGAGTCAATAAGAAAGAGCTTAAATGCCTCTTATTGGCCAGCAGAGGGCAGAATATTGGACAAAATCAAATTCTAAAATATAATAAAATTGCCCTTTTCCCTTTATTTAATACCTTAATCTCAATAAATAGTTTCAGGTTTGCATAAACAAAGCTTCATTTTTGTTTGGTGGATTACAGTCACATTTGGAATAGATGAAGCAGGGTATAATTTAGAGTTCTAGGCCAGATCCAGCCCTTTCTTGTGACATCGACTTAAAAAAAAATCATTATTATGTCTCTGTGGCTATGTCTATCTTTTATGTACAGTCTATGCTTCTGGGTTATCGAACTGTGCTTCATTTACCAATTTGCCTCTTGTTTTACCAGAAATCCTACTTTTCTGAATTTTATACCAAAATTAACTTTTGCTTAGACTAAATGACTGAATGTTGCTTTTACCCATTACAGACATTAAAAATGTGCTAGAGGTTTTCACAATCAGTGGAGGGAAAATGTGACAAAAAAGCCAAGAGAATATCAAGTGTTGGTATTTAAAATAATAACGTGAGCTTTTCATTTCCTTAATGTTATGATTAAATCCCTTTTATACTGTACCATATTAGGGACAGGCTTTTATTTTGAAAGAGCTCAAAGGAACATTTGTTTTCAACACTGGTATCACGATTGGACGCAATGTCTCTTAGCCCAACACAATGGTAATGAAAAAAAAACAAACACTGAGTGCTCATCGTTTCTCCTGCAGTCAAAAATACAGATATCTGCAACAAAACTGTACAAAATCCATTCGTGGACGGAAAAGAGCATCGCAGGTTGGTGCATGTAAACATACTCTGACATCCATCCACGCACACTTTGTCCATAGCTGTATTTTACGCACAAACTCATGTGGGTTCAGAGGGATCCAAGGTCAACAGGTTGCATTGAAGTGCTACGAGATCTTTCGTTGGCACACGAGGAGTAACATTTACAATATGTACAACTGAGATTAAATGATCAGTTTCCATGCATTTCCTAAAAACAAACTCTTTTGTAGAAAATAAAATTCTCACATTCCTTTTGATTATTTTCCTTCTGTTTCTGTGTGAAAAGGATGCGTTGGTGTCAAATGATAATCACTTAACTCTGCATGTATTTATCCTGTTCTGCTGATTGTATGATTATACTGTACAGGATGCATGAGCATTAGGAATAAACAGGAAGCATTCTGCAGTTGGTATTGTGTTGAATAAAGCTTTAAGATAAAAAAAAATGCTACTAAAAGGTACTCCAACAGGAGTCACAATTAAACTGACTGACTGAGCAATCCTCTGAGCAGGAGACCAAACCTGATACACTCAGCTAGAGTGCGAGCAGTAAAACATTTGGGTTATGTTTTTTTAATTAGTCCCATATTTTCAACAAAGTAGCTAGCAGTTGGTCAGTCTATAAATTACCAGATCATTTCCATCTACTTTGGTTCTAATAATCAGGGAAATGGAGCTGCAGTTATTGAGAACCTTATACTATACTTCAAATACAACTGCCAAAAATATAAAACCTTCAACCTAACTTAAACCATACAGGGCCTGTGAATTAAAGTGACTCAATACAGCACAGGTCCCATCCAATCATTTTTTTAGTCTTTCTAAGAAACTATTACTGATGCAGGCAATATTTTTTAAATGATTTTTTCTTTGATGGTCCAGATGACCTCTGCTTCTTCTGTTTCCATCTATGGAGGCCTCGTGGGCAGCCAGGCTTCATTTATCTAACTTAACAGAAAGAAAAAGTAAACGTAGAAGGGACAATAAAAAAAACGTCGTGTACAAGGAAGCTGGCAGCCATCCTTGTCCTGCTTGATATTAAATATTTTTTTAAATTTTTTCTTTTTATATATTTTCTGCTTTGCTCCTGGAAATGTTTTTCTGCACAAGTGAAAACTTGGTTCTCACAGGATTTCCCTAACTTTTTCAGTTCATCTTTTACTTAATACATAAATTTACATCTTTTATTGAATGGAAATATAACAAACAGGTGGCAAACTGTAGCAACACGTGACAAAGGCAGAGGCTTTTCTTTGATTTTGTTTTCTTTTTACACATTTTGACGGATTAGCTAAATGATGGCTAATTTAAACTGTGGAAAACTTTTGGAAAATGTTGAAAAATATGGGACTCAAAAAAAAAGACATTGCCAGCCGCTTAAAACCATAACTTCAAATATAACAAGACTATGCAGTGATTATTTGAGGAAGTAACACTGTGACTTTTGGGCAATTAACCAACCTGCTGTAAAACTGAGGTATTCCTCTGACATCATTCTCTCCCTTTGGTGCCTCAATCTTTGGCTGACTGACCAGCCCCATGTCATTCAGCATATGTAGAGGACGTTCAGTGGACTCCAAGGCTGGCCAGCAGGCCTTCAGAGAGAGGAAGAGCATCAGCTCACTGGGAGAGGACCAGTGCAGGATTCGGTGAGCGGACTGTGAAGTTCTTGTGGAACAGATTGTGGAGTGAGTTGCTATGCTTAGGTCCGCACCCAGCTGATAGGCACCCAGAAGGACTCTCGCTCTAGCCTCTCCAAAATACCTCGCAGTTCCGCGCAGGCACTGGCCGAGTCCTCCTTGATCAGGACGCGGTCCACCAGGTGGCCGTACTGCTGATCAATCTGAATGGCAGACTGACGCATCTCCTGGAGGTCTTCATCCTAACGAAGAAAGGTAAATAAAGGATTTTCTTTTTTTCAATGAGACACACATACAGGTCTATTATGCTTTTCTATTATCCCTTAAGAGGCGAATCCTCTGCAGGTAGTACCTGAACATGATCCAACATCTATATAATGCAGACTTTTAAACTTTTTGGGTCTTCTTAATTGCAAGAATGATATTCTTTTTATTAGGGATGCACTTATTAAATAGCCTTTCATGTGTATTTGCTTATAATGGCCTTGTTGACTGATAGCATCCTACACACAATGTTAGTGACAATTTTCTTCTGATGATATCATGCTGTGTTGCATTGGTCAAAGTTCCAGACTTCCAGGGTTTCTTTGGCACAAAGAGGGAAATGAATAATCACAAAAACCTAATAAACAGCACAAAGAGAATAATAATACTATTAATAATAATAGGCTGTTTTTCAAATTGCTATTTTAAACTTCAATATTAAACTTTTGAATAAAAGCTCCAAGCCTATGAGACTGCTGCATATTTACAAACCTTGAGAGTTCATAAGAATTGTGAAGTCTCTGTTGGTAGTGCTTAATATGCACAATGGGAAAAAGAAGGCAAAATAAGTCAAACTACATTTGCAAGAGCTTTGAGCAGGACATCTGCATTGGTAAGAGAAACAAGCCTCACTGTAAGGCGGCCGTGCTCTCCCCCTCCTGGTGAGGTGGCTGCACTGCGGCGACGTCTGCTCTCAGGAACACGAGGTTTGACAAAAATAACATATGGCTTGAACTCTGCTGTCCGTAGCCTCTTCAAAGCCTGAAGTGGCAGAAGATTTACATCAAACAGAGAAAACAGAGGTCAGAATGGAGACGGGAAGGAACAAAGTCAACAGTGATACATCAAACTCTCTGCTTCCTGAGCAGGCCTGACATGACTGCCTGCCCCTGCCCGCTCAGGTACTCAGCAAAGTGCTGCTGCGTGCACACTGAGTAACTCACTGTGACATGTTATGACAGTGCATTCTCTGGATGAACATTAAACAGGACGGGCTCTGTAATGTGACCCTTACCTCAGGTTGCACATCTACTATACACATCTTATTCTTGGCCTGTACAGAGCGGATAGCCTCTATGCTGGTGCCATACTGGTTCTCCTTGTATTCCCCATGCTCTATGAACCTAGCAAAAAATAGCAAGAATTAAACCTTTATTTAAAGAAGCAATAAAACAAATTTGTGCAACTCGATATGATATCAGCAGAAACCTACTTGTTGTTTAAAACATCTGCATCAAACTGCTGTTTGGTGACAAAGTGGTACTCTACACCATCCTTCTCGTGTGGTTTCTTGGGTCTGGTTGTATCTGTGGGAACACGGGAGCAATTTAGTGACATCTCTCAAGTTTAGGTGGTCCTTTTAGTAGGGTCAGTGTTGAGTGACTCACGTGGTACAGCTACTGCATAACGATGTGGGTTTTCAGCAATCACCCTCTGTTTGAGTTCATTAATTCGTGCTCCAAGAGAACCTTTTAGAAACAAATGGGGACCAAAATGACAGCATGCTGTAACACAAGTTCTACTCCACTAGATGTCGTCGTCATCACAGGAGTCCTTTTGTGCTTCTCAGTCTTACCAATGAGAACCACCAGGCGGGGCCTCTCATGTGGCTTCTGCTGGTAGCGGGTCACCTCCTCGTAGGTCATGAACTCTGGTTCTCCAAGATCAGAGCTTTCTCCTGACGATCCCTGCCTGTCTTTGCGGCTCAGCCGGAAACTCCTCCGTAAACCAGCTACAGCGAGGCCACGGATGCGAAGAGGAAACAGAAAACAAAAGGTTTTTGGTCAGACGTACGACAAAGTTTAGTAGTGCACAGCAATATGATAAAACAGTGAATAAACATATTTCAAACCCACACATTGTCATGCATTAAAAAACCTTTGTGCACATGGATAAATATAGTGCAATCTTATTGGAAGTGTAAATACTTGATAGATATACTGGAATCAGAAGCTGGAGCCAATTAGATGTCATGCTTAAACCAAGAATTGGATCACATGCAGCTGACAATAAATATATTCAGTATAATGCCTATATTCTGTTATATTTTAAGCATTTTAATAACAATTTTAGCATTGAAAAACAGATTTCAGTGACCCAAGGTAAATATAATTTTGCTTTTTATGTATTCATAAGACATGCTGCTTTCTACAAGGCTTCAGTGCTGAGGCAGGACAGACAGGACAACCTGGCCCTGGGAGACGCCACGTTAAAAGGAAAAGAACGGGTCTCCCATGATCAGACCTGTCTGTATTCCCCCTGTCAGTGGTGTGTACCTGCAGGAATGAGCCGGGCACTGTACCTGAATAAAATTCCCAGGAAAACACCTGGCCACAGGAGGGCGCCACTGCTTTACACTTAGGAGAGACTATAACTGGCGTTAGAGCATCACACAACCCAGCCTCACACCTCCACACAGGGTGAACAAGCAACAAACGTGCCTGGTTGAGTGTGCAATGCGTCCAACGCAGCAGGGCCCTCGTGGGTGGGGGAGAGGATGAGGGGGTTGATTTTTGGGGGTAGGGGTAAGCAGTGCACCGACCAGAGCAGCATGGGCAGTTAGTTAGATGCAAGGCAGGAGGGAGGGGCAGGTGGTTTAGGAGGATCCAAACACTGCGAGGTGGAGGCGGTGGGTGGAGGGATGGGAAGGGGGAGGGTTTAACAGCTCCAAGCAGGTTGACAGGAAGCACAAATACTATCTTGTAAAGTAGTTTGTGTTACAGTGAGAGAGGGCTATTAAGGTTTCAGCTGTGTTTAGATCGCTTCTTGTTCTCACACTCATTACAGCAGCTCACAGGATGGAGGAGAAGATAAGGGGTCAGGCTGGGTTGAAGAAGGGTGAGGGAGTGGAGGTCAGTGTTAGGCTAAAGGGACTTATTGCCTCTTCCACAGCTTAAATTTAGGGAAACCTGTTAGGCCTGGCTGTCTATTTCTATTATTTTTAGAAAAGTAAAATAAAGTTACATTCTCATAACTAACACATTTTTCTCCATACATGTTGCACTGCATGCTCCACATTAGATAGCTCAACATGCTGGCTGATATTTGAGGTTAATTTATACATTTACCAAGATAAAGTACAAAAATCGTCTCCCTAATAACGGACGTATTTTGTGACTGAAGTAAAAATGTCTCTAAGGTCACCATTAAAAACATCAGGCTCTGAATGATATATACAAACCGTACTGTAATTTTTTAATCCACAATAAACTAAATAATAAAATTAACAGGTTTAGTGAATGCAAATGCTACTGAGGTGGAGATTTCTGGCTTAGAGAATGAGAAAAACCCCGTTTATACTTGCCAATAAACATATTTACACTAAAAAGCCACAATTTTTTATTAGATAATACAATTTAGTGGTAGTATTTTTAACTAACAGATATCACCATGAACTTCCCAGATGATTACTTCCATAATTCATGTTTGAACTACAGTTTTTTCCTTAAAATGTTAAGCCTGTGTTACATATGCAAATACACTCACTGGCCTCTGTGTTAGATACTCCTTTTCAACTGCTTATTAATGCAAATATCTAATCAGTCACTAGCCACAGTCAAGGCGACCTGCTGAATTTCAAACCGAGCATCAGAATGGAGAAGAAATGTGATTCAAATGTCTTTGAATGTGACATGGTTGTTGGTGCCAGACAGGCGGGTCTGAGTGTACCAAAGTCTGCTGAGCCGCACAACCATCTCTACAGTTTACAGAGAATGCACTCAAAAACTATATATCCAGTTCTCCAGGCTCTCAAGGCAGTGCTCTTGGAGAAAAAGTCTTGTTGAAAACAGAGGTCAGAGGAGAATGGCCAGACTGCTTTAAGCTGAGGAAGTAACTCATTATAACACTCATTACAACCAAGGTATGCAGAGGAGCACCTCTGACTACACAACATTTTGAACCTTGAAGCAGATGGACTACAGCAGCAGTAGACCCCACCTAATACACAAGGAACAGGAAACTGAGGATACAATTAGCACAGGCTCACCAAAATTGAACTGGAAAGACATCGCCGGGTCTGATGAGTCTCAATTTGTACTCTGACATTCAGATGGTAGGGTCAGAATTTGGCATAAAAAGCATCAAAGCATAGGGCCATCCTGCCTTGTATCAGCAGTTCAGGCTGCTGGTGGTGATGTAATGCTGTGGGGAATCTTATCTTGGCACATTTTGTGCCCCTTAGTGTCAGATGAGCATTGTCTAAATGGCACATCCTACCTGGATACTGTTACTGTAGCATGTTCATCCCGTTATCCCCATGTGTACCTAACTTCTGGCTGCTTCTGGGGTGATAATGCACCGCGTCATAAAGCTCAAATCATCTAAAACTGCTGTTTTGGACTGCATTCAAACAGAGCACCTTGGGATTGAGACTCACATCACGGAGATACAACCAATGGACCAATATCACTGATGTTTCCAGCACCTTCATCAACATTATTCCTGTTCTGAAAAATTAAGGCCATTTGGAAGGCACAAGGGGGTCCAACCAGGTACTAGCAAGGTGTACCTAACAAAGTGACCAGTGAGTGTATATGAGAATTGGCATAAATGTTCAATTAACAATGTGCAGGGAAAAAACAAAACAAATTTAGAAAACACCTGAATGTGCATTTTTCAAATTTTCCTTCCACTCCATCGAACAAGCTCCAAATCTCAAAGTTGTGCCTTAAAAAGCACCACGCGCCAGTTTATTGCTCTTTAGGAAATTTCTAACAAAATAATAACTTGTTTTACAAAATGCATAGCTGTCTGCACCACGAGAGCTGACACAGCGATCCAGCCCTAAACTCTCTCGTAGCTAAATATTTGGTGGAGTCTTCAACGAGCCGGCTCTGTTACTAACACATGCTGTGAGTGTGAGACGCTCCGTCCTACACATTCCTTTCCCCGTCCTCATTTAACATTGTAGCAGTTAAATGTTTCACTCGTATGCACATCTACTTTCAACTATCAAAATGAATTGCTTACCCTCATCTAATTTCAATGACTCTTCTCTGGCACTGACTTTGAAAACCATCTCTTTTGACCCTTCAAAACCTTCACCCTTCCTCTTATCCCTCAACCCTGGGCCCCCGAAGAGGCAACCTTCCAAGCAGTTATTTTGGCCCCCAGCCCAAAGCACCCAGGGAACCAGCACACAGCCAGCCTGCAACAGCCACAAAGCAGATAGGGAGAAGGAGGTGGAGAAAGATGTGCACGCTCTCACCTATGTACTGTCCATTGAAATATCCCTCACAGTCACAGTCCTCTGTAGGGAGGCAAGCAGGGAAAAAAGGGGGGTAAGCAGAGGGTAAGAGACCTGGAGGAGTTGAGGAATAATGGACGTGGAAGAGTTTAAGAGAGGGGTGGGTGGGCCGTGGTTGCTGCAGAGGGGAGGCAGGGCCCAATGGGCAACAGGCAGGCAGGCAGACAGCAGGAGGAGAGAGTGCAGGGCCAGCCTAAAGATGGCGAAATTGTGCTGTTGGAGGCAACAGCCACTAAACAAAGGCTTGATAAAGAGATTTAAAGAGAAGGGAGAGGAGAGAGATGGCTCTACATCTGTGTATGAGTCAGCTATGAGGCAGAATCTCTGTGTACACATCTAAACAAGCTTGGTGTCCCCAAAGATGTGCAGCTCGTGTACAAACTGCTCATATAAACCAATCTGTAATTCCTAAGCAAAAAATCTGTGTGTGTGTGTGTGTGTGCGTGCGTGCGCCGTGTGTGTGTGTTAAAGAAAATAGACTAAAGGGAAATAGGAAACATTAATATAAAGACAGATCTGGAAAAAAACAAAAGACAGAAGATAATAGGATTGACGCGAGAGAGGAGGCATTGTTCTGTTCAACAATCTCTGCTCGACTACAGTCTCCAGGGATGCTGTTCTGCCTGCACTTTACCTGATGCAAAAGAAACACACAAATTTCATGTACACACTCAAACTAGCCACACAAAGAATCTCTATTCTGGTCTGGAAACTAACAGCAGGAGGGGAGGAATTAAGCTGGAAGCTGCAGAAATCCCAAATGCACACCCCAGTAGCACACGTGCAATCTTTAAACACACACACGCTTTGCACACATATGCATAACCACACACACACACACACACATACACACACACAGGCTTTCATCAACATTTTTACTCTGTAATTTGTGTGTGTCTGTTTGCTTGGCTGTTTGTTGCCGTGTTTGTGGCTGCACGTGTACCCACCTTTATCACATCCTTGATCATCTGATGCAGCAATGAAGGGCAGAGTAAAATGTTAGGCAAGGTAAAGGACAGGTGATTTTATCCTGATGACATTTAGGAAAACTAAAGATTGGGAAATGCGTCTAAATTTAGGAAATTGTCATTAAACTGACGTCACTCTGACATGAGGAGGGGGGGACCCGCATGTTAAAGCTCCTGCTGGGATTTGGTGGAATTAATAAAGAGAGCTCGGGGAGCGTGGACGGAGGCCGAGACAGAAGAGTCCTCGCAGGTTTGCCGCTGTGCTGTGTGGCAGGGCTAGTTGCCATATTGCTAAGCTCTTGTTGTCTCCGCACGGCTCACGCCTAATCGGATCGCCTGCAGCTTATGTGCCACGAAGAGCCACTGCTCACATCGTCCACTCACCTGGCTGTTTACATGAATCCACTATAGTATTAACTGAAAAAGTGAGAAGCGCGGCATATTCACAGCGCGGCTTTGTTTCTCAGTGGACGACTGTTGTTCCACAGCCTGCAGATCACTCTGGCTTACTGGCCAGATGGACTGAACATGAAAGAGATTAATTCATATCTGTGATCCCTCCCTCTGTCTCTGTTCCCCTCCACCTCTCCCCCCAAAAGCATGTCTACATTGCAGCATTTAAAGAATGGGCAGTGAATACTAATGGATCTGAATGCCAATTAATAGCAAAAAATGGTCAAAAAAAATAAAAGCCAGTGAGAACACATCTGCATTTCTAGAGTGGTGAAATCCTTTAAATGGCAGTGAGATAGAGAGCTGATAGTGAGAAATGCTGCAGGTCATAAAATGTAATTATGAATGGCTGCTGAAGAGCCGGTGAAATCCTGGGAAGCAGAAACTTACAGGCAGGCTTTTTGGGGGATTTTGGATTCGGGAGCGTGCCCATTTTCATCCTGTAGGCCAGCCGCCTGTGGAAGTGTGCGGCAGAACAAAGAAGCAAAGAGGATAAAGGCAGGAAGAGAGTAAGCAGAAAAAGTCAGGACTATAAGATGTGAATAAGAAAGGCAAAGGAAACATACAACACAAGGATGGATTAGACAATAATTCATTGGGCACAGACAAATAAGACAGCTGTTTGTACCCCCCCGTGTCTTTATGCTTAATCTGAAGTGATTTGACTTTCCAGCAAGACATGACGACAGACACCTCAGAGAGACGTCTGGGCCCGGTAGGCTTATTCAGCGATCCACCCCTGAGGGGCAGACCTGGACTCATGCTACTTTTATTGGCATAGGGAAGATTATGACAATCAATGTAAGCCAGCTTTACCCTAATCTCTTTATCCTAAACATTTTTTTTTAAATCCATTTTAGGTGTTTCTGACCCATCTCTCTCTCGCTCTCTGTTTAAACTCTGGTTATTTACCCTCCAGATGCTGCTGTGTTTGGCTGGAATCTCCCAGCCAGCTGAGATCATCTTAACAGCAGATTATGACACTTACAGTATCAGCACACACCCATTCAAGTCTGCATTTCAATTCTTTTTTTTTCCACAATGATTTGATGCTCCATCTAATCACAGTTGACCCTTTAAAGTGGAACACATGAATGTGGATTTAAAAGATTACCGTCTGGATAAAATAAATATGTACGGGGGAACCGTTCAGTTCTGGAACAACGCGGTCGTTTAAATTGTGAAGACAATTTAAAAGATACAAGACCTCCTTCTGGATGTTCTCACCTCTCCTGAAATTGTTTGGACGGGATGAGCCCAGCGCGCAGGCTGCCGTCTCCCACACGCTTGGCCTGCCACCAGGTGGGGTCGTCCTGCGTCACGACCTGCAGGATGTCTCCCCGTTTAAAGGGAAGTCCTGCCTCCTGGCAGGGCGTGGCCTTGTCTTCCAATGGGATGTAGTCAAACAAGGCTCGCACGTACACCTGGAGTCAAATGCACAGGTTGGTGGAAACGCCATATTTCAGGAGTAATGGAGTATGCCAGATGTACAATAAAAAGGAACAGAATGTGGGATGATTACTGTTATCTGGATTATCTTATTTAAAAATAATGTAACTAACTAAACCTGAAATAAGGTTACTATATTTTCATATTCATAGAAAATGGTTGTTTGATTTGTCCTAAATGAAAAATAAACCGTCTCACAATAGAGTCCATGTTATGTAAATCACAGTACAATAAAAGGTGCCCCCCCCCGCAGACTGCTTAGTGTTTCCTCTGAGCTGCGCTTCTGTCAGTCACGCTTTATCCCACCTTGCTCTCCTTCAGTCGGTCCTCCTCTTTGATAGCGGGGATTATCTTTAGAGTGATGGAGCCCTGGGACTGGGACTGGATCACAGATAAACAAGAGGAGGGGAAGATTATGATTGCACCCTCACATTAAAGACAAACATTGAAACACAGTATAATAAGCTGAGAAGTCAACTTGAGGAAGTCTTTATTTTTAAACTTGTTTATATTTTTAGTGGAATTATACCAGCATTTATGTGTCTGTCCATCTTACCAGCAGCTGACTGATCTCATCGGGCCTCTTGTGGATCACAGAGACCCCATTCACCTCCCTCAGCTCATCTCCTACATGGACCAAACCTGTGAAGCGGGGACACACAGTCTGAGTTGGCAGAAACATCAATGATGTTCAAAGAGACCTCGGTGTGCCTCCTGGGTCTTTGGGGTTTATCATTTGTTTCTAACATCAGTACTGTTGTTAGATCCGCAGATACGGGCAGCTTCTGTCCTCAGCTGTGATCTGTTTATCTGCAGCCACAACAATGCAAGCAAAGGCAGAGCCCGAGAGAAGTGAGGTCAATATAGTTCTCCCTCAGGACACAGATGCACAGAGCAGACAATATCAGACTAACAAGCGAAATTCTTCATCACTTGACAGCAAGAAAAAAGATGAAAACATTAGTGATCAATAGATATGGGCACTATTTGATTTCCTTTAACGCCATGCATGTTTCTGTGCATGCACCTTAAGCCATCGTATAACCACTAGAAACATGTTTTCTGGGTGCACCTCATGCAGTCAGTTCTAACTCATCAGGAGGTTTTTGCCATTCCAACAACTGCACCGTCCTTCAGATTTGTTCCTGCTGCAGCCTCCCTTCCTGAGGTTTTGATCGTGCATTCATTAAATGATCAAGTTTGTTTTGCATACTTTAATGAAACAATGGATCTCATTCTCACTGGCTGCAAGAAGAGAAATGCAGACACGCCGCTGTAAAATTCAGGAGGCTCTTTGAGGCATCACGCTGGCTCAAGGCTATGCTACGTTACTGCAACGGCCTGGCTCGGTTCCAGTCTGGGGCTCTTTTTTTTCCATGACAGTTTCCTTTATCGTGACTATTAAAAACAGCCAAATGAAGCAAAGAGTAACCTTTTATATCAGTGCTCAGTTTTAAAGGGAGATTCTGACATTTATTTTTTATTATTATACTGTTGGGCTAAGAAAGCAGCTTGAATTAAATTTGTGGCAATGTGAAGAACATCATTACACAGAGAGATAAAAACTGACTGAAAGTCATTTATAAAAGTGAAGTGAAAAGAACTCTTCTTTTCTCCTATGATAATAATGTTGCATCCTCTTACCCATAGGCTGGTACCACAGATATTGTCATAGTAGTTTTACAACCAGAAGATGCAAAAGCTTTTAGAAAATAAACACCAAATTACCGCTTCGATCAGCCGCACCTCCCCTCATGATCCGAGCCACTATCACTGCCCCAGTGGCTTCATCACGCCTGATGGTGGCTCCCTACAGGACAAAGAAGGAGCAACTCTATTAACAGAAGAGGCCAAAGGTCTCACTCCCATAATCCCTCCTTCTATCATCCACTTCTCTTGCAGGCTCTTAAGTTTTCACTTCCGCTCCCATCCTTATGTCACAACTCACCAGAGGTTCCTTGTTCTTTACCAGCCTGACAATCTTCACAGACTCCTCTTCCAGATCATCCTCAAAGTCATCCGGCAGCGGTGGCAGAACTGGGTCAAAGTTCTTCTGGGCCACAGTGTCATGCACAGAGAGAACGGCCTGATGGGACAGAAAACATGCACGCTGAGATTACAGTGCTGACTGTTAACGAGCACATAAAGCAGTCTAACCTCTGCCAGAAGTTGCAAACAGCTTCAGAAATGAATTATCAGTTTGATGTGAGCGCAAATGAACCCAGGACAATGACAGCTTGGACTGTGTCACGGGGAAATGAAAATTTGTGTTATTGCCACAAAAGCTCGACTACTTGAAAGTGTGGAAGTGAAGTTACCTTGAGGTGAGGCGACATTAGCAAATGCAGCAGCTCTTTCTCCTCTGTACTCATCGGACCACTCTGCAGCTCCTCTGCAACCTGCCAATCACAACACACACAAACCCTGAGCTTAACCCGGTATGCATGTGTACACAAGTAATGCACACTACAGTTTACTGCCCAATAACCTATAAACAGACATGCACAGAGGGGAAGATAAGTGGCAAGCACCTAGGGTCAGCAGTTTGCTCTTCTGATAACTGGTGAGACTGACAGAGCAGCAGGATATGAAGTTTCATTAGAGGAACAGTGGGATGATTCAGCACTTTGAAAACATTAAAATTCACTTTTCATACCCACATTGCTTCTCTGTTGGAGCTAACTCATGGTGACTGAATGCTGTGCCCAAGTGGAAAAGTAATTTACAGTGTGTGTGTGTGTGTGTGTGTGTGTAACTTACATCCTCCTCTCTCTCTGTCTCACACACACACACGCGCACGCACGCACACACA
>VUQK01022411.1:7420-17582 GCA_015106715.1 Bujurquina vittata | reverse complement strand
CCACATTGCTTCTCTGTTGGAGCTAACTCATGGTGACTGAATGCTGTGCCCAAGTGGAAAAGTAATTTACAGTGTGTGTGTATGTGTGTGTGTGTGTGTGTGTGTGTGTGTGTAACTTACATCCTCTGCCAGAGAGGAGGCACTGTGGAGGACAGGTGTTGGACTCTGTCTCTCATACTGTCTCAGTTTCTCATGAATCTAGGAAGAACAAAATCAATATGTTTGAGGAAGAATTTAATTAGAGTACTGCATAATTTTTTAAAAAAAGACAAAGTCAAACACACTAATATGATCTTCCATATATAGCTACAAATGTAGCTTATTAGTGAGAGACTACCATACGTTCACTGACTCCCATTCTAAAGTCTCAAGCAACTTATCAATCAAAAGCTATTCGTGCCTTAAAGCATACATACCTTGCTTTTCATAGGAGCCAAAATTTCTTTTACTAAAAAAAGACTTGAAACTATCAAAGACTCACCAGAGAAGTGTCTGCTGGGGTCACAGTGAGCTGGGCCATTTTTCCATGGACGTTTGTACAAACTCACTTTTTTGTCCTTATCGGTAGAAAGAATGACCAAGCGGTGGTTTGAGGCATTTCTGTGTTAATTTTACTTGCCAGAATGGAAGCTACAGCCATCTTTTATATACAGTCTATATTAAGTATATGGAATCATTTGGTTGAGTTTTTGTGCAAGATATTTCAGGTTGTATCAAAAAAGTAGACACATCGCTAGGAGGCCCAGTAAAGAATATCTAGGGCATGCTCTTTATTCAGGCTGAATGCTCGGGACTGCAAACATTTGAGAACTCCTGGGATTTTGGCTTCGATGCTACAAAGAGATGCAAAGAAACTACCACAGGTACAACAAGATTTTGTGGTAAATGAAGTCAGGTTATCATCCCAAAAAAAAACCAAAAAACTGCATAAGCAGCTAATAGATGTTTCAACTTTGAAATTATTTATTCAAACAACTGATTCATTTATCAGCTATCATGAATGCACTGAAGGTTGAACAGTGCTCCCTCACAAGAATAATTCCTCACCTTCATCAGGTATCCCAAACTCCTCTCACTGAAGACATCTTTGAGGAACACCATGTCCTCTTTGTGGTTGGCATCTGGCCGCAGCTGAGAGGTCAGCAGGGCCAGCGTTTCATGTAGCCCTGCAGAGGACAGCAACGAGAAAACCCATATTAGCGTGAACAGATGGGGCGCAGCTAGCCTTGAGCCGTGTGGACAGTATGTGTTGAGCATCTGTGTTCGCTTATCTTACCTGCTCCTGCTGTGAGGACCGGCATGGCTTCTTTCATGGGTCAGTGAGGTGAGGAGGGGAAACCTGGGAAGAGAGAAAATAAAATGAGCACCTCCTCATACTCACACTCAGCCTCTCAGCGTTGCTTTCTGAGAAATGTAATTGAGTGAGAGAAGTAAAAAGAAAAATCTTCTTCTTGTCACCTAAACAAATGAAATGTAAGGTGAGGGTGTGTTTGTGTGTGAGCATGTAGGCTTGATGTAAAGGTACCTAGAGGCCCATGTTTGGTAATTAGAGCTGTACGTCATCCTCTTTTCTACTTCATGCAATAAATCCAGGTTGCAATTTCCATTTCGCAGTGCGGTGACCTCATCTGAGATTGGGAAAGTGTGAATGTGCATGTCTGCTTGCATTACAGGGCAGTACTACTAAGATAAACAGTCACTGCTGGTACTATTAATCACACCAACTCTTGCTAGGCCTTCTGAGCCTGTGTTGGTATGTGTGAAAGCAGCAGAGTGGGAGACTCTGGCACAATCCTGTATGAAATAAGCAGTGTGTCATACCTCTAATGAAGAAGATGCTGATAGGAGGCCTAGAAGGTGTGCCTATTGCATATTTATGTTACACTATAGTGTTCTGTTGTAAATCTGTCCTCCTCGCTGTATGGGAAAGAGCCACCCTCCCTTGCTAGAAGGACATAACTTTAGAGGTACATAGATATATAAAGCAAAAGAAACTCATCTTCATAAGCATAATTTTGAACAATTGAGGCTTATTTTTATTTAATTTTAAAAACCTGTGCTTGTCTAGTAGTATTGCTTGTCCCGGTCTGTCTTGTGGAATTTGTCATAACATATAAGGCAGGTGGCAAATCCAACTTTAATTTCTTGGATAAGAGTTAAATTGGAGTAATTATGGCTTTATACCAGACTAAATGACATGTCCAAGCTGTTTTTAACTAAACTGTTGTGTAACAAACACAGGCAGCACTTTATAGGGTCAGTATACACTGACAAACCCGTGAGGGACTCAAAGATACTCAAAGTACAGCACGACTGCTGCATTATTGCAGTCCCAGCTGATCACTAACTCTGTCACTACGTTCAATATTCTCCATATTTCTCCACTTGGAAACCTGGGTCAATAACAAAAACAATATAAAACAAAAAACTAGTTGATTTAAGCATGCCAGGAAATGAAGAGTTAGGAGGTAAAGAGATCCTTAATTTTTTTTTAAAATGTGACACCTAAGTAATGTTTTTTTTCTAAATATACACTGGGTACAAATTCGGTTTAGCAAAACCAGCTGGTCTGGTATCTAGTGTGCAAAAGAAACATTAGCTTTCTGTTAGCTGCTTTTGGTATTGCGCTCCGTCATTGGACTCAAAGCTCATTAAGAATGATGAATTGTTTCTACAACCTTATCTGAACAGCAGTGGGTATGCATGAAGGAATTTAAAAACACTGATTTGCCCTATAAAAAAAATTAAAGGAGCATTAAAGTAACACTGGCTCCTGTAGTGTTGGTGTACCATACTAGCTGTTTTGCTTGTTTGTTTGTTTTTATTGGTACAAGCTTAGCCACACTGAAGAAAAAGTGTGAGACAATAGATTACGACAGCCTAACAGTAGGCAGTAAGCAAGCACATTTCCAAAATCCAGGCCGAAAATCTATGGAGTCCAGTTTGGGTCTAATGACAACTGTGCAGTCGGGTGACTGGGTCTCAGCAATGGCCTAGAGGACAGGTGATAAACAAACAGAGCTGAGACATAGTAAAAAAAAATGCCATTCATTGAATAGAGCATTAAAGCATTTTCCCTGCCACTAACCCCCCCAAAAGCCTTTATTTTGAGGTAATGTTGCCACGCTGTTGATGTGTTCTTTATTAGATTTGACAGGCAAGTCAATACATTTGGATTTTAATTCCCAGTAACCACTGAAATTAAATTTATGGTTCTCTCGCCAGCCATTTGGACAAGGGCATCAAACAACCATGCAGGCTCGATTGAAGATGTCGGCCAACTTGTGAGGCTTTTTTCTAGAAGAATTTTGCCGTACGGTCTATTGAGATGGGCAATATCTGAGTTGGAGAAATGAAATGTGACCTTATATTTTGCTAATTCAAATCCAAGTTCAAGTGTCACATGTTTGTGTTTAACTGTTGTTAGAGCCAGTAGTTTCTTACCAATAAATTTAATTAAACATCTCAAATTAAGTCATAACTGCACAAAAAAGGCTTAATTTTTTTGTGCTAATTAGAAAATGTAAAATGGTAACATGCTAAAGGAAAACATGGTAAAAGCACATGTTCTGAACATCAACATGATCACAGTGAGCATGTTAGCATGTTGCCACGAGCATCTATGTGCTGTCCGTACACTCCCAACGCTCGGTCATTGGATATGAAGATTCTGCGGTGAAATAAAACAGGATTTGTGCAAGTGTGCGAGCAGAGCAGCAATGTATTCTTAGGGTCTGTAACCTAAAAATATCATCATTTATATGCAGCACAGCAAGTGAAGACTACCTGAATTAGGACAGAGCAACATAAACAAACTGCAGCGGTAGGAATCCTCAGCTATAGATCATTTTGTTCTTGTCCATTCTGTTCTGACAGTGAAATAAATCCCAACTGAACTCTTACCTACTGTTTCCATCTGTATTTGGACGTATGCACCTGTGCAATGCAGCAATGCAGGAATGTATTCTTAAATGTGTATCCAGGACTTGTCTTTGAAATCTAGGCATTTTGCTGTACTGAGATATGCTGTTATACACAGAGGGTGTAGAATGTCTGCAGAATGCTCAGCAGACTCCATGCAGTGGCGTTGAACTGCAGAATTTTAGCATTGATCTCGAATCTCTGCAAGCGTGTTCATCTTCCTTTTATTCTGTCTCACTCCTCCCGAAGCACTTCTAAAATCTACCCATGGCCTTTGATGGTTCACAATCAGAATTTGATTAACTTCAGCAGAGACAGCAGGGAGTTCATGAATAATGAACAGAGATGATATTACATGGGATGGGGGAGGCAGGGAAAGGAGGGGGCAGCACTTTCTTTCTGTCCTGTCAACACACAGGAGACAACCTTTTATTCTTAAAACACAATAAGCTGGGATTTTCTTCATGGCTCAGAGGAAGAAAAAACGTCAATACAACTTCTCTGTACGATAGTGGTCAATATTTGCTATCCACTGATACATTTTTTACATCAAAGAATGCTTTCAAAGTTTCCTCTCCACTCAACCATCTTCTACTCAATAAAAATTTAATATCCACCTTTGTAATGAGCAAGCAGTTCATCTATATTAAATGTATGGTGTAGACGTGCTTAAGTATTGATGCCTGTAGGGAAGTAAAAGCTCTACACATTTGATTAGATGTCATAATCATTTTTTCATTGTAATTTCTATCACTAATTTATATGTTCCCATTTTTATATTTTATTTTTGTTATTTTCACTGAATTGGATGATTTCAGAGATCAGAACAGCTGTAATGGAGGCTGCAAAGTTACTTTAAAACCTTTAGTGAAAAGTTCCCGCAAAAGGGATCAATAATAAAGCTCCTACTGTACAGCCTGACTCAGGCAAAACTGAACACACAGGCATAATAGGGATTTTCTGTTTCACGTCCACTGTCTGATAATTAGAATAAAATATACAGAATCATTTGTGAAGGAAATATCCATAAATCTCCTTGAAACTGATTGCCTTTTAAATTTTTGATGTTTGTTGTGTTTGCTTTGGGAAATGTCTAATTCTGTAGCTGCTAAATACCCACAGTGTTTACCTGCGAGTTCAATTTTTAGTGCTGAGTAGGTGGAATACAGTGGGTTTTAGAGGGGTTTGTTTTTGTTTAAACTGCATACTGTGGCCGAAAACAACTCTATAAAAGGCTGTGGACAACTTCACAGTGACCTTAAAACACTATAAAGCAAAATTTGAAACTAACTGAAATGTGAGAACTGTTTTTAGGTTGATTAGCATAAAAATATTGATACTTGAAAGAGATCTGAGGCCTGTACTCTGAAGCAGGATTTTGTCTTATTAGGGTAAATTTGGAGGTTTCTGTACTAAGAAGGTGGTTCACTTCTTACATCATAACAAAGCTGCATGTTTGAGATTAGAGATCAGCAAGTATGAAATCAACACCTCCTGACTAAGTCTAAGACTAACTAAGTGTCACTATGCGTGGAAGATTAATCTGTCCGTCTGTCTGTCCTTTCCCAGGTACTTTCCCAAGATTTTACGGTACATTGCCCCATCCACTGGCCCCTTGATCAAATACTTCATACAAATAATTTGCAGCCACCTTTTGGCTGCAAATACTTTTACAATAATATGTTGTTCTATAAGCAACAAAAATAAAACTAAATAAAAATCAGGTCACCCATTTGTATCTGTGGTCTTTGTAGCCGTCACATGTCGACTAAGTCTACATTTCAATTCTTTACTTGCCCACATGAAGTCTGTTTCTGATTGTTTGGTCAGACACATTCGCACCAGTGGCCTGCTGAAAGTCATTTTGAAGGACTCTGGCAGCGCTCGTCCTGTTCCACTTTGCACAAAGTTGCGTATATCGGTCCTGCTGATGGGTTTAGGAACTTCGACGGCCCTGTCCAGCTCTCCTAGAGTAACTGCCTGTCTCCTGGAATCTCCTGCACTTACAGATGGTCCTGGGAGACACAGCAAACCTTCTGGCACTAGCATCTATTGATGTGCCATCAAAGTTGGACTACCTGTGCAACTTCTGTAGGGTCCAGGTACCACCTCATGCTGCAACCAGTGACACTGACCCGAGTCAGTAGGCTGTCGATGTTTAATCTGGAACCTGCTCCGGAGAAGGTTGGGATTGCACCTCTGAACTTTGAGGTCTGCCATTTTCCAAATATTTGACATGGCTGAGAATTTACTGTTTCAGCAATTTGTAGCGTTACATGGCTGTCTCCCTTTGAAAGTCTCCCTTTCATTCATTATTTATTAAGAGCATCTCTTCCAGTCCTTTGTTATCCCCAACTCTCACAATGTCAAAATCTAAAAACAAAAGCAACTCAGCAAGGAAAGAAAATACATTTGTGAATTTAAGATGAATTGTTTAAAAACTGCAGTAATATGTTTCTGAATAATTAAACTAACGGTTGTTGCCTTTAGAAAAAAAAATCAAAAGCTTGTGCTTCATTTGCTACTGCCATTAAGCTGACGGCATGGGTGCTAACTCATCTATGTTGTAGGGGCAACACGGAGAAACGTTACAGTGCTACTGCTGAATGGCTCGAGGGAGGTGGTGGTAGAATTTAGGCTGAAATGTGACTAAAAAGTAAAAAATTATATGGCTTAAAAAAACCATTTAAACCAAGCTTTCAAATTTTATGAAGAAGCCCTCATGATTATCTCATGTACTGTCAGCAATGATGCATTTACATGGTAAACGTTGTAGAACTGATACGCATGGATAGATGTTAGCAGAGGAACGAACTTTCTTTGCTAACGGCGATGCAGTGGTTAGCCTCACTGTCACACAGCAGGAAGGTTCCTGGACTGCAAACACAGGTTTGGATTGTAGCTAGTCTACCCCTTCATAACAACTGTTTGAGGGTTGATTATTTACCTGTTTACATTGTATTAGAGCTTACATTTATGCACTATTAGACACAGTGACACTAACAGATGGATGCCCTACTTCATGTTCTGTGTTGGGTTGTCCTAAAGCCACTCAGCTTTTTAAGAAACAATTTTTTTAGTCCTGGTTTTTGCTTGCCAACATCGACTGCATCTCTTAGATTCATGGCATTAGCGAGCAACTCTTTATTTCTATGTTGTTCAAATGCGGTCTCGTCTCAGAGATAAGATGTTGGCAGACAAAATGCCAAACTCAGAGCTTGAGGACGGTAGTTAAAAACACAAAGGATGGCATAAGGGTGGCTCTCTCTATTTTACACACAGTAGTTTTATTGAGCCTGGTTGCTGTCTAAATTGTCTTAATGTTCCAGCAGGTTAGGGATAATCGAGCGGGCTGAAAGGTAGATGGTGGATACCTGTGCTCTCTGCTCCTTATTAGTTTATAGCATCTGCTTCTCTTGCATACTTTGCTACCTCTGAGGTCAGCACTGATGTTTTACAGTTGAACAGTTCAAGTTCACATGTCGAACCTGAAGATATTCCTGTTATTAGACTCAAAACAGATCAAAGTAGGATAAAAGTAGTTGTAATCAAAGCAGATCCAGAGAGTCTGTCTATTTTATTTTGTATTTCCCACAACACAACTCAAACACAGCCAGTCAAGCGAGTTGTACTAGCAGACTGGTAGATGCTGACTGAACAAACCTGCCATATGTGTGAACTTGGTGGAGATTTTAAAAACAGTGTGAACATTTAATGTGGATTTAACGTCCAAACCAAAGACTGCAGTGATTTCTCGCGCTGTTAAATAATTTATTTTAGTTTCATTTTGGTATCTTGAGGCCGAGAGCGAGGTACGACATGCACCAAAAGCTCCACTGTCTAGGATTTTATATATATATATATATGTGTGTGTGTGTGTGTGTGTGTGTTCTTGTAGCTGAAAAAAATAAAATAAATAAAGCAGCAGATTACTACTATTGCACATCAAATCATCAAACGTCACTGATCCAGAAATAGACTCAGACATTACGTTTTTTGCACTTTGTCCCAGCAAAAATGACGTTTGATGTCACTTGAAATCTAGTTAAGAGCTTAACTGCAGATCACACAAACATGATGGAGTGGTGGTGAAGCCACAGCTCAGAAGTCAGCTGACCAGATCACAGCTTCTGTCATATAGTATTCTTCTGGACTTTGCCAAAATGCAGACAGATCAGTTATGACCACTGCTGTTCCTGCATTAATGACATAATCCTGCCGTAAATAAGACATTTATAAACCAAAATGACTCAGAATGGAAATCTCATCCACGCTGATAAACAGGTTCCACTTACAAGACCTAACCCACATGCACACACAACCAACAAACTCAGACATCCTCCCTCTGTGGTCCTCCTCCTACATCCTGCTCTCACTTTTCTTTTGCTCCTCTCTTTCTGACCAAAGTGTTTCTGTTCCTGATTGATCTTTTATCTTTGTCAGAACCACACGACTGCTCCAGAAGACTCTTATTCCTCTCCATTCGGTCACGAGTCCTGAAGGTGGTGTGACATCAGGTGGTTCAGCATCATAGTCATTGGCCCTCAAAGCACTCAGTGCACAGCCAGGAGTTTCATCAGGTCTTTTTGAGTCTCTTTGATGCCTCATCCAGCAAAATCTTAGGCCTAAGAGAGCTTTATAGCAGCCACTGCCCTCCTGCAACTCAACAGGGGGAGAGTTCCCTCTTTCCTTTTACAATGAGCCAGATCTTCATAATCCAATCATATAAGCAAGATTTTTCAGATTAGTCCATAAAAGGTAAGATGGTTGTTTCAAATGTGTCTTCAGATATACTCAATTTAAAATAATAAATCTGAGCAAATAAATTAATCCACATCAAAAGAATTTTCTTCTGTTTCATATTTTACATAAACATTTGGGGCATTTAAAATTTAATTAATAAAATGCTATTTTCAGGACCGTCATGATTTGGTGACGTAGCAACATCAGCTTTCCTCTTTCTCCATCACTTGGCTCATGGCCAAATATCTGCAAAATTTGTGATTTTTTTCCATCATTACGAGCTGCTAGCATGCCAAGATTAGCACAGTATGTATGTATGAAAGGACCCCCCCCTTGGCACAAAAACGGTAGTTTCTTATAAAAGATTATTATTGCAAATGGCCTGCCTTTATGAGCCTTCTTTGAGACATTCAGATGTTTCCAGAAAAAAAGCATTTTGTCGTGGCACATAGAGTCAGGATTTTCCATGAAAAATCTTCAAGAGGTTGAAAGTTAAGTTTCCAGCTTTGAAGTAAATGTTTATCTTTATAAAGTTTTGTAGGTATGCGTGTGAAATAAGTTGCACATTAAGCAAAACCAACTAACTACTGTTTATTCCAACTGGCAGAATCAGCTTCGGATTAAAGGCCACAAAAAGGTGCTAAAACATATTATATATGTCATAATATCTGGAATAGTCAAAGTTACGACCATTCAGAAGGTTGATTCCTGTCACAGTATATTTCCATTAAGTCGTCATGCAGTGGTGCTGCTCCCTATTGTTTCTGTGCATCTAAAATGTGCCCTTGCACTCTGTGTATGTTAGGAGATGTAACAACACAAAATATGCCACAAAATAAGCTTGTGTGTGCACAGGGATCATTAGGATGCCCCCCCTCCACCCCCACCCTATCATAGAGCGCTTAATGAAAATGCATTGTCTACTGTGATGTGAAAAATCTGGCATAGAGACACTAGAACAGCAAATGCTTGGTCAAGCTGTTCTAAGTGGGCTGCCTTTCAGAGACCGTTTCACTTTGCCAGATGACAAAAGGGTCAGCCCTGCTCTCTTTGTGTGCAATGTGCCTTTACGATATATCATTTCTCTATCATGTCACTAAAAGATGGAGGTGAAGAATTTGAACTGAGGAATCATACCAAGAGTTAAAGGTTGGATCAGTGTTTACATCTGCAGCTGTGTGCACTTCCCTATACTGTATGCCACATCCACACACTGGAGAGTGCGTGTTGGTGTCCACACACATACAGCTGCGAGTGACAACATCTTGGTGAGCACACGACTGAGCGGCTTGAGAAAGAACACCACTCACATGCAGCTATTCCACTCAACTGACAGTAATGGGAGGCAATACTAAGCATGTTTGGCCAGCATCCAAAATGCTTTTCACACACACGCACACACACACACACACACACACACACACACACACACACACACACACACACACACAGATGCACTTACCAGACACACACCCCCACTTCCACACAACCACACAAA
>VUQK01022408.1:0-16959 GCA_015106715.1 Bujurquina vittata | reverse complement strand
GATGCTGAAGTTGCCTGTGTTGGTGCATCATAATGTCTTTCTTTCTTTGCCTTCTTGAGCAGGGAAATCTTTCCGGCGCTGCAAGGTGCTGCGGACACTATTCTTGGTGACTGTGGTCCTAACGGCCTTCAGATCAATAACAAGCTTCTCCCATGAGCCACCACCTTTGTCATGATCATCCTCACTCCATGAGGCAAGATCTTGCATGGCTCTCCTTACTGAGGTGCTCATTTCAATGGTATATTTCTTCCATTTTGGAACAACTGCACCAACAGTTGACACAGATGCCAGCAGGGGATCGAGTAATTATTTCCCCCACTGTAGATGCTGAAGTTGCCTGTGTTGGTGCATCATAATGTCTTTCTTTCTTTCTTTCTTTCTTTCTTTCTTTCTTTCTTTCTTTCTTTCTTATTAGATACAATAACACTGAATAATCAAATGTTGGACCAAAACAAGGTCCCACAAAAACAATATGTGCACTGATCAGCCTTTGCATTTGTAGCATGTACTTAACATTGGATCTCTGGAAGCATCTTGTGGTGTCTGGTGCTGGGTCAAAACCCAGGGATCTGCATTTTGTCTTTTGAGCTATTTGAGAGGGGCTTCTGCTGTGCTGGGAAGTGGGGTTTTTTTGTTTTTTTCCCATCGGAGGGTGATCTTGGTCCTCAGCAATGTTTAAGCAATGATAGATGTCAAAGTAAACTCCCCGTGAATGCCACAATCCATTGTTTCCCCACGGAGCATTACATTGTATCAGCATTTCATTTACCTCACCTGTTAGTGACTTTAATAATATGTTACAGTATATTACAGTATATACAGTGTGTTATGTAGTATACAGTAGTACAGTATTTTCATGCATGCTTCAATGTTCTTAACTCTCCTGATATCCTGATTGGTGAGAATGTTGTGAAATTTGGCTCCCCTCAGATAGGAGAGGTAATGCATTTGGTGATCCTTTAACCATTCATATTTGTGCTGAAGCACTACAATAATTAGAAAAACAAAACATAGTAAACGTTAGCTAATCGGTAGAATTGTCGTTGTGAACCTTCACATTGTATTGGTGGTAGATTCAGGCCTGTCACATTAAAGCCATTGGTTCTGCAAGACAGTGTGCTTAGAAGTGTGGTTCCAAAACCATCTAATTTAACTGAAAGCACCTAATGAGAACGTGTGAGTGGGAACCAAAATCATCTGCTTGTTTGGTTAGAATGAAGATGTGCGGATTCTTTGGCCTACAAGGTTAAAAATTATTTCAGTGATGACATCAAAGAGAGCCATACTTGGCTTTGATTCCATGCCACATTGTGTATAAATAAGGGCAGTATTCCTGCATCTTTATTACTGTTTGATATTACCTCTTATCGTGCAAAACATAGCCCACCTACATGCTACAATTTGCAGTACATTTAGCGTTATTGACCAAGGTCCATAGACCCCTATAATTTAAGATACCAAGCGCAGACTTCTACTGCGCTTCACAACAGGGTCCCTAATATCCTTTGGATTGAAGGCGCTTTAGTTTCCGCTCCAAACCCGGGACAACATTAGATGGGTAAAAAGGTAAGAATTTCCTAAATGCATATGGAGTTATATGAAATCATGGCTCTAGTATTCAGTCCTCTCCCCCCTCCTCCCTTTTCTCCTCCCTTTTCTTTCTCGCCCCTTCTTTCTCAATTGTGTCCCTCGCCTCTGGCAAATGGGAGTCATTTGTTTGTGTGAACTTCCCATAACCCGCAGTGTGCGAGACACTTATCATTCAGAGTGGCGCTGATTCGTCCTGAGTTGTAATACCTCTTCTCTTCTCTTCTCTTCTCTTCTCTTCTCTTCTCTTCTCTTCTCTTCTCTTCTCTTCTCTTCTCACACACTACCTTGTACCATGGTTCATCATGAACGAGTCTCCATATTTCTCCATTCTTTCCCTTTCCTCATAATCCCTGCTACCTTTTTTCTCCCTCTATAGTACACCCCCTGCACTCTCATTCACTCTCTTTCTCTCTCTCTCTCCAATCTCATTTCCTATGTAATCTCAGGCCATTTTCATTCCTGCTCTACTCATCTTATCATCCACCCTGTCACCTCCTCTGTCTCCTGTCCTTTTTATATTCCTTTATTCTAACAAGTCTGCATCTCAGAACCCATCAATAGTCCTCCCCTTTTCATTTCCCTAATGTAACCCCACACATGCACACACAGCAATGCATGGCCCTAACCCTTAATGTCATCACCCTAACCTGTTCTCCATCATCATGATGTGGTGCACCCCTTGCCACTGTGTAATTCATTGTGTGTGTTTCTGTGTGTAGCCAGCAGTGCACTATTTTAAATCTGTGTGTGGATAATCTCTGTGGGCAAAGAGAACAGCAACAAGACAAAATAGATAACTTAAAGAAGGAACAAGATGTAAAGAATATGAAGGCGATGAAAGGAGGGTGAGACTGGGAGAGACAGACAGAGAGGAAAAGAGTGATTTTAAGGAGGGAAATCTGTCACTGAAGGCCGGGGTGAACCCTCACCCTCTTGCTTGCTTTAATCCCTCATTTATGTGAACTCAGCTTTGGAAATGAAGCTGTCGCTGTATTTTCCTTCCCTTCACCCATCCTGTGGTATAATCAGAAACCACACATGCCTTCAACACACACACACACACACACACACACACACACACCTACACACACACGCATATATAGTTGCAGGACAGAGACACAGAAAATCACTCAGGAGAGGTTTTAAATTCATTCCAGAGTTAGAGGCACAGATTCATACTGCCTCACCTTGTCTCCTAGAGGAGAAATCATCGGATATGTTAGAGACAGAGGGGAATTATGGGTAAATGCACTGGTGAGGAATGATAGTCTGCAATCTCCGGCTGTAATCTCAGATCGCTGACACATGCCATTCATTTCAGACTGTACCAATATTCTCCTGCATGGTGTTGAGCCAAAGTGTGTGACTTTGCAATTTTTTCAGCCATTTTCCGAGAAAAAAAATAAAATCACAGTTTTAAATCACCAATTCAAAGGTACATAAAAAAAATAAATGCTGAAACGCACTCTCTTTAAAAATCTTTATTGCTTAAATAATCCCGAAGCACTGATCTTTAATTACTTTGGGGAAACTGCAGATGAACAGTAAATGGTAGAAAAAAGGAAACATGTCAGTGTGTTTCACACTTTGAAATATTAAACAAAATGATTGACACATCCCACATGGCATCTTAAATGCTGCAGCTAAATGAAGGTGGCTCGTTGCATTTGTTAATTTGGTTTTCGCTTCCCTCTTTTTATTCTTTTATTTTATTTCATTTTTAATCTTTTACTTGGCTTTGGATGGTAGAAAAAGGAGAAGTATGTGCGCACAACCAATAAAGAGCAACACGTCCCTTTGGAAACAATAGAACTGTACTGCCATCTAGTGCTGACAAGAGAAAGAGGCAGTGTGGATTATCGTTTGATGAACAGATCAGAAAACGGGGATTAACTTTTCGCTGTCCTGGTCTAAGTTGCTTATACAATAAATAAATAACAATGCAATTTGAAATAATTCTCTAAGCGCATGCTAATCAGTATCCTATCTACTTTACTCTACTACTATATACAAGGGCCACTTTAGAACTTAGGATCTAAATTGTAAAATTACAACACATAAAACTAAGATCCAGCTAATAAAGGCCAAAACTGTCCCTCCTTTGTTCCTCCTCCCATCTGCCTCTTCATCCCTTTGTTTCTCCCTCTTCTCACCCTCCTCAGGTGGAGTGAGTATCATACTGGTGTGTAATAGCGTGCTGTCAGTGTGGGCCGCGGTGAGGTGTGGGGAGGAGAGCGGTGCGTCTCAGATGAGATATGTGACTGGCATGCTAACACGCAGTTTTATCTGAGGAAAAAGAGAGAGAGACAGGGCCCCCACATCTTCTCACTATAGGCCTTTGATTAAAGCTCCCCAGGTACGCACACATACTCACACTTCCAAAAACACACATAGGAGTGTGCACACATTCAGCCGCTCAGATTCTAAATAAATTGCAGCTGGGAGAAAGCGCACACATACTGTATATGCACATACACACATCTTCCCATTGCAGGTGGTGTTGTTTTGACCTAAGCCAGGTAGCTTGTCCATTATAGAGTTGATAGGAGGATTTGGCCATGTTGATTCTAGACAACATCATCTCCTCTGCCATAAATAACCTGAATGTTTTCTCTGAGTCACACCACAATATATAGACAATAAGAGCTCTCGGCTTTATCCCCTGGTTGCATCCACTGCACGCAAACACTCGCACATACGCATACACATAAACCCCCATGAAATGATTGTGTGTGTGTGTGTGTGTGGATGGACATAAACAAAATTACAGATTTAAAAGTACAGTTGGCCTGCTCAGCTTAGTTTCATTGTAAATTACAGCTTTGCATTCGAGTTTGGCTTCACTGTTTGGCTCAATATGTGTTTTCCTCAGATGGACAACGAGGGGAAACAAGTTTGATTTTTAGATGAGCAGCACCGTCCAGCGTTGTGGTCTCAATAGCTTGCCAATAAAGCTTTGGATACAAACTGTATACCCCTGACCAGTGGAGCTATGGGGGAGCGTGATGACTTCCATGAGGGAAGTAATAGACAAGCCACACTCACTATTACTGAATGTGGGTAAACCATATTGAAATATATTTCTGTCAATTTGTCATTATCTCTGTGTATATATTGTCTTCCTTTCCAAATATGAAAAAAGTCAATTTTACTTTTTTCCATTTGGCAAAAACCTACTGGAATTACTTTTCATGGTTGTAGAAACAGATAAATTGGAAAGGAATCACTTTTTTCCCCATGTCAGACTTCATTTTTTCATGTTTTATCAAAACAGAATAAATGAATGAATGCATAGACATATAATATTTCATATATTACATATACAATAAGTAGTACATCTGGCACCCTGTTGTATTTCCCCTCTTGACAGCAAGAGGGTAGTACTGTGCCATACTATAATGTAATGATGAGAAACATTAGTTAATCCAAATTGTGTCACAAGTACTTCTTAAACATTGTCTTTTAATCAACATAAAAATTAAGACATGTACACATAATCAGCTCAAACCAACATTAAAAAAATACAGCTGATTCACTTTTTCAAGGAATGGAACAAGAAACCTCTTTCATTTCTATTTTCTTTCACGCAGCAAGTTAAATATCGCATTTCTTTTTGCATTTCTCAAGAATGTCATCATTGTGATGCAGATCTTTATTAATATGGATATTTTAGCTGCTCAATACATGTATATTAATAATATGCCTATTTCATTGTGTAAGTCATATGTGTATGCCATGGCTTGGTATCAAATATAAAACAAAGATTTAATAAAAAATATATATAATTTTTAAAAATATAATTCCAACTGTAATTTACTACCTGTTTGCATAGTTTATAAGTTAGCACTTTCCAGGTGTAATATATTACAAAGAACTGTCATGGGTCAGGGCAGGCTGTGTGTGCGTGCGTGCGTGCGTGCGTGCGTGCGTGCGTGTGTGTGTGTGTGTGTGTGTTTCTGCTTTGTTTCAGGGGGATCTGTGGGCAGGCCAGTCCTGTCCGCCTTCTGGTGGAGCCTGTGGCTGCGGGCCATGGAGCACACCTGTGGCTGGTTAAACCGATCTAGGCTTGGAGCATTTAGGAGTGGCTGAGACAGTGGTTTGCCACCAGATTGTACAGCTGCCATGGTGGTAACACGGCTTGCTTGTTTCTTCTTGTGCTTAACTCCTTGCCTGCCTGCCTGTCAGTAACAATAACCGCTCCTGTTTGTCAGCTCGCTTCTTTTCATTCTTTTCGTGCACCTGTCACTGGAATTACGGACCTTCTCAGCCTCACCATGGAGCCAGCGTCTCTCAGCCACCACCTCTCCAGCTTCCATCAGCCTGGCTCTCGGATAACGCCCAGAGTCTACCAGTAAGACCTATCAGTCATTTAATCACTCCTCCTCTACAGTTTCTTTGGCCCTGGTAATGCCGTTTTTTTCCCTTTCCCTACAGATTCTCCGTGTAGTGCCAGACTCGCTCCTCTGGCTCTCATTTTGATTTTGTTTGTGCGATATTGTTTGAGTGAACTGCCGTTTCTGCTCTTTGGGTCAAATCTGCCCGGCCATCATGACAAGAATGAAAATATTTTATTATATAGCCAGCTTTTTCCCCCTGAGTATCTTGACAGTTATTTTATAAAATGTTTTGCTATAGCCTTTTCCTATAAAACATATGATTAAATCTATTTTGTACATTCACACATTTTCAGAAAGTTACAAGTGATTTTTAACTTTCTGAGTGCATTTCTGACTCAACACATTCCTGTGTATACATTTTTTTTTGTTTGTAGATCAATGCCCAACCAAATAACACATTTAAAAGAAAACTACATTTTTAAAACACTTTCATCTCACAAGTGGCAGGACCCCTGTGGGAGTCTGTCCCTGACAGTTTTTTCAGATTTTTGGGTCAGACTAACCCTAACCCTTATATAAACATTATTCCAATGGGCAAATAAAATAATATATATATATATTTATATATTTATTTATTTATTTTTTTTTGATGGAGCTTAGGATTCATCCTGGGGACAGCGGCATTACTCTAGATGATTTCACTGTTAAATCTCTGAGAAATAGCTTTGTAGTGTGATGCTCAGAAAAACACAGAACATGCCTTTAGTTGACTGATCCTGCTGCCAAGTTGGGAGATTTAAATGAATAATAAAAGTGCTGCTGTGCCATCGTTGCAACTTAAATACAATCCCTCTTTCATATCAGTGACTGCTATGGAAACACACGTATCATTCTTGCTGCTGTGTGATGACTCTGGCTAAGACGTGGTCGGAGCATATTTTTAAGGCAAAAACAATTTTGTGCTAAAATGAGCACCAATATTTCGCTGCACCGCCTGATCAGGATTCCCAGAGCCTGCGCTGCCAAACACTCTGGTGCCAGGAAATAAGTAAATAAGGGCGGGCAGACACACACACACACAGAGACGGACTCGCACCTTAAAAAGACTGAATAAAAACTGTGCTTTTTTTTGTCTTTTGCCACTGTAAGAAAATAGAGCCCCAAAAGTGCTGCACATAACCGCTTAGGATATTGTTGCAGGAACTCCAGGAGTCATGGGGTACAAAAGTCTAACTGTTGATGTTGAACAGAGATTTCTGTCATCATTTTCATACTATGCCTGGATAATGAACAGGGGGCAAGGAAACTGATCTGCTGTCAGATTCGTTGATATAATGCAGGAAAAAGTCAGGGGTCTGTCTGTGCAGGAGCTGAAGGGCTCGCTGGCAGACAAACCGGCTGGGGAAAATGTTTGTACATTTCCGGTGCAGGACCTTGCGGGGGCGATGGGATGGGAGTGTCTGGAGAGGCTGCGGGAAAATAAACGGGGACAGAGAGACATTTGTAGGATTGGTGATGTTATTTTTAAATGAAGCCAAGCATTTGTGGTAAATTACAGATTTATATGTAGTTACAGTTATAAGTTTTTTTTTAATTAACACTCAACAAAGTTAATGGAAACGTGGCACACTGAATCACACATTTATTGAGATGAGATAAATGTGCGTGCGTGCATGCGTGTGTGTGTGTGCAGTTTGCACGATTGTATTCATTTTTTTTTTCATATATATCAATTGCTGGCACTAAGAAACATACCTAGTTGTGGAGTGTGAGAAACGGGCATGGTGCTGATGACCAGCGTTTGTCCTGTCACAGGGTCCTGGGCCAGCTGGGTGTGCGCTGAGTGGTGCAGGTGTGTAGGTTCTGATGTGAGCCCTAAAAGTACAACACAGGTACCCATATATCAACTTTAACACACAGTGATAAAGCTGTAACCAAACTTATTCTGACATTATTTCACCATGCTTTGTGTTCAGGGTGTGGATAAAGGGGAGCACCTGGGGTGGCACTGCCCCCCTTAAAACTGTCAATGCATGTCAATGCAACCTGTTTTGTCCTACACAGTAATTATGAATATTTTTTTAACTAGTTTAGTTTCAAAGGGTTAAATGCATCTGTATGCTTTATCATAGTCATTGCTAAATATAATATTGTAACAGTATTTGAATAGCCTGAGAGTTTCTGTTTTTGTTGTGTGTGTGTGGTTTAGTTCCACATTCTGACAACGTGCTAGCAAATAACAAATGCAGCTATTTCTGTGCACTTTCTTTAAAGTCGGGTTGTCATATTCTGGAGGCTTTTTTTAAGCATATATGGCGAAAACTGGAAAACATTTTTGGAGATGACTTTTTAGTTTATTTCCACATCTCATCTCGAGTTTGAATTGTCTGTCATGGCCCTCCTGAGAATATATTTGATGCACTGTAGCTTTAACTTCAGACTTCCTTATTTATATACATTTAGATTTGTTTGCAGATGTCCCTAGCAGCGTCTCATGTACCCAGTTTATTCTATTTCAGCTTAACCTAATATAAATGTGGATTGCACAAAGTTATGCTATCTTTGGGCAAAATCTTTAACTTTTTTACCTCCTCCTCTATCCTAGAAAACTTTGCAGAGCAAGTATACTTTTCATTTTCCGCAGTGCTTCATAATTCTACACTGAGGAATTTCTGCGGAGAATTTGCTGGTACTGCTGAAGGTCACATTTGTTTTTCGGCAGATTTACAAGCACAGACATCAGCCAGTCTCACCCCCTAGAAGCATTTCATGCAACAGGTTGTCTATCTTGGCCAGGCCGCAGAACTTAATGAACTGGAGCTGTTCGATCATCTGCCAGGTGATGCTCTGCAGGGTGGGCAGCAGGAGTAACAGCTCTCCAAAACGACCCCTGGAGTCATACTGACGATCATTAATGTAGTCTTCCAGACTCATCTGAACCTGCACACACACCAACGCAGAGTCAGGTCACTATCATTATAAGCAAACTGCACGTTTGTCCTTGCTGACATACTATATTGATTGAAGATGTGCACAAATGAAAATACATATACATTCTGAGGATAAAAATTAGGTTGCTTTTGAAACTCAAGCCTGGGATTCACATTATTTACACAGCTGAAAATTAAAATAAGCCATTGAGAGCAGCTGTCCTGCAACAAACTAAAAAGGTCAAATGGTTGACCTACCTGCAGACGCGTGGCCTTAATCTTCGAAGGATCCCGTAAAGACTTTGCATCTGCAGAATGGAAGGCAAAGCATGGAAGAGGTGTTGCATTACGGCGGGAAAGGGATATAGGACAGGATTGAAGGACAGGCCAGCACAGGATAGATAAATAAATAAATAAATAAACTAAAACCAGAAAGATCAAGGATGGAATTGCGGATATGAGTGGAACTGATGGAATGATTATAGTCAAACTTTGGCATGAAGTGCAAAAATGAGGGATTTAGTGAAGGGGAAAGAAAAGGTGGACAGGTAACGAAACGTGGGGGCATGGATTGTGGTCACACTAGGTTAAGAACATGTAAAGAGGGGATGGAAGGATTGGGACCTAGCTTTGACGGGAAATCTAGCTGGGACATATCGGGAAAGAGGGATCTGGGCAAAAAAGGCAATGCATCAGACAAGCTAAAAATGTTCTATATATCCATGGGTTAAAGTGAGCTAGAACGAATTGCAGCACCTCCAGTAAATAAGTAATTAATCTGGTAGGCAGTTAATATATAATACTGTAAAAAAAATTTAAAAAAATTTCCTCTGCTGTAACCTAACATTGCTTCCAGCTGACTGCATTGTGTCTTAGTAGCTAAATGTACATTTATTACCTGGGTCAAAGAATACAATAGCCTTGAGCGCTGCATACTCATTGTCATCTATTTGGATATCCTGGAAAGGCTGCACCAGCTCATCCAGGACTCTGTTGGCTACCCTGCAGATCTCTGCTTCAGGGCTGTCTCTGTGAATCACACAGCCATTCCCTGCAGACAAAGTGAGCATGGTTAGTGGCAGTTTTGACATGAAGTAGGTACTGAACATGGGTGTGTATGAGGTGGGGCACTATGGTATGTGCTTGTGAGGCAAGGGGATTTTTGTTTCCTTGAAAAGAACTTGCAGACTTCTCTGTGTCCTTTTAGGCATTTCGGGCAGGCCAGTGGGCTACGGTAAATAGGTTACTGTATAATAATGCAGAAATTATGCTCGAGTGTTTGTAGTTACTTACAGTATGATGTACTGATAATGAATAACGTCATTTACAAGAGAAAAGCAAAGTCACAAAGAAACAGAAAGCTTTAGTTAATCATTCTCCGTTCACAGGACTTCACCACACATAAAAAAGATGCCATTCTAGTCATCAGTTTCTACCTAAAAGCAGGAAGTCCTTGAATGCCATTGACCTTTTGGCAACCCCAAGCAAGAGGTGTTCACCAGCATGAGCCCGAAGCAAGCTCACCTATGGACAAACACATGCAGATAAAGTACAGAAACAACAAAACAGTACCTCCTCTTTTGCCCTAGTAATGTGTTTATGCTAATGTAAAATAATGTGGCATTTATTGGTTACTTTTAAATATTGTTGTCAAGCCCTTTCACTCACTTACAGTACAACTGTTGAAGATTTATTTCCAAAATCACATGAGATAATAAGTACAGTATTATGTCTTGAGCCACCCCTAATGTCTTTATATTTTGCTTCCAAGCAAACTTGCTTGAAAGTTATTAAAGTGGGTGGTCTTGAGCAATAGTTCTTTTCTTTCATTTCTTTAATAGCACAAAAACATGTAATTTGTTCCATTTCTTTAGCTGAATTGATCAAAAATGTCAAAGATAACACAGTTTGACAGACATAAAATTGTATTTTTGCACCTGCAAGAGGATTCTCAAAGAGCTACTAGTCAAAAACTTGACATATCTCAGCATGGTGAGTCCTTAACAAATCTGAGGAATCTGGACAAGTGAAGGACAAAAGAAGTATCAGGCCTAAAAATCTGCACAGTATCTGAAAGTCATGTGCTTAAGAAATTGGAACGAAATCCAGCAAAGAACTGACACGGGACCTCAGAGGTGCATCTGGCCATTCAGCTTATCACCATACTGTCTATCGAAGCCTCATCAGAAATAGTCTCATTGGACAGGTGGCCATCAAGAAGCCATTCTGCACTGGACACAAACTGTACTGAAAATCAGTGGCAACAAGTCTTATGGAGTGATGAACCCAAATTTGAACATTTTGGTTCAAATAGTTGTCAGTATAGAGGAGGGTAAGGAGGTTAGGTCAGCAGTGAGTGTCTACAGCCATCTGTCTCTACAAGGTGGAGGCTCTGTTATATTATTTTCTTAGCAACATATTAAGTAATTAGGGGTGGCACCAAGTCTTCTGGAGTACTCTATGCATCACAATGACATTGCAAGAAGCAATGTCATAGTAACATTATCCAGAACAGCATTATTACCTGGTCGTCCAGTGGCAGTTCTCCAAAAGTAGGAATATATTTGGCCCATTCCACCAACACCAATAACTGCTGTCTCATAGAATCGCATATGTCCCCCACAGTCGCTGACTTCTGCTCTGATAATTCTGCTATTCCAGCCGGAGTAGTGCTCTGCAGGAAAAGAGGAATTTCTATGAGCAGTTGCAATTTAGTCAACATATATATACAAACATATGAGTTTTAAAATAAGAAATTCATATAGGGATTATCACCTGTTGGGACAACGATTCTGCTTGGGCCAAAATAGTAATGGGTGGAAGGTCTTGGGAGTCGGGGATACTTCTTCGGGAGCTGATCCGATCTCTCTCATTCTGCACAGCTAACATATAACAGCCATCATTGTTGAGTGCATAAAAGAGGAAATGATCTCAAAAGGAACAGGGAGTAGACAGTACCTCCTCCACGCTACTGGTAAAATAAGCCGGAGTACATAAACGTGGCAAAAACAAGGTCTCACTCTTGATGTTTGAGTTTCAAGAGTTTGCTCGAGTTATTTATCAGTGTTAGGAGATGCCAGCATACACTAAGACAGTTAATAATTAGGAAAAAATAGCAGTACAGTCATCAACAAAAGTGGTGAAACGTTAACCTGTTACAATCCAGAACAACATGTTTAAATAACACATGATTAGGGGTCGTAAAACTCTGAGCCAAGGTTATACCCCTCATAAATACAAACACACACTAAGTAAACACCTGTTTTATGGCTGAGCCAATTTCAGCCATCTTGAAGCAGTTTTCAGAATCTCTGACAGAAGTATTTCCTTCTTTCATTTAATCCTGCATTTTGTCAGTAAACTTAATTAAGAAAGGTACTGTTCTCTCATTGTACGTGTATAATGTATGTACAGTGACGTGAAAAAGTATTTGTCACACATGAATGTTTCAGATCATCAAACTAATCTTAGTATTGGACAAAGATGACTCAAATAAATAATGATTTCATTTATTAAGGGATATAAACTTGTCCAAACCTAACTGACCCTGTGTGAAAAAGTAATTGACCCCTAAACTGATTGTTCCACCCTTGGCAGCAAGGACTGAAATCAATGAGTCTTCCACATCGCTGTGGAGGGATTTTGTCCCACTCTTCTTTGCAGAATTATTTTAATTCAGCCACGTTGGGGGCTTCCTAGCATGAATGGCCTTTTTAAAGTCATACCAAAGCATCTCGATCAGATTTAAGTCTGGACTTTGACTAGGCCTCTGCAAGGAGGTAGACTTCCCGCTGTGTTTCAATGTGTCGTCCAGGTCCTGAAGCGACAAAGCAGGTCCAGATCATCACACTACCACCACCGTGCTTGACTGTTGGTTGGATGTTCTTTTTATGAAATTCTGTATTAGTTGAACTTTTTGGGAGAGAAACCTTCCAAAAGGTTTAATTTTTGTCTGGTCAGGTCACAGAAAATTTCCCCCAAAGTCTTGGAGATCATCAAGCTGTTTGTTGACAAATGTGAGAGAGCATTTGTGTTCTTTTTGGGCAGCAGGGGTTTTCACCCTAGAACTCTCCCATGGATGCCATTTTTGCCCAGTCTCTTTCTTATTGTTGAATCATGAACTCTGACCTTAACAGAGGCAAGCGAGGCCTGCAGTTCTTTAGATGCTGTTGTGGCTTCTTTTGACCTCCTGAATGAGTCGCTGAGTTGTTTGGTAGGACGGCCGCTCCTGGGAAAGGTCACCACTGTTGCAAATTTTTTTCCATTTAGATAATGGCTCTCAGCATGGTTTTCTGGAATCCCAGAGCTTTAGAAATGGCTTTGTAACCATTTCTAGACTGATAGATATTAATGACCTTGCTTGTCCTCTGTTTTTTTACATTGTGACATGCTGTGTTGCTTTTTTGAGAACTTTTAGGCTACTCCACTTTGTCAGACAGGTTCTATTTAAGTGATTTATTTTATTTTATTTTATTTTTTTATTCAACAGGTCTGGCAGTAATCAGGTCTGAGTGTGGCTCATGAAATTGAACTCAGCTTTAAAAAAAAAAGTGGCTAATCACAGTTAATTAATGATTTAATGGGAGGGGGGGGGGTGCACTCTTTCACAGGGCCAGGTAGGTTTGGATAGCTTTTTTCCATTAATAAAGGAAATTATTATTCAAAATCGACATTTTGTATTTATATATGTTTAATATTACAATTAAAATTTAAATTTGTTTGCTGATCTGAAACATTTAAGTGTGACAGATGTGAAATACTTTTTCATGGCACTGAATACAAAGTTAACAAGCTCTGTAAATAACACCTTCTGTCTCTTCTCTCTGGGTATAACAATTTAACTTTTTGCCTCATTCAAAAGAGATTGCGATACCTTCTTTTTTCATTCCAGCCCTGAAACATTTGTTGAGTCTGCAGAAACGACACTGGTTCCTCTTATCCTTATCCACTATGCACTGTCTGCTGAACCTACAGAACACAAACAGTTATCAGAGCAAGTAAATTATGACTTCATATATTGTGACATACCGTGAGGCTATAAAGCATGTAACACTGTAACGAAAAGCAAATTATCAATATATCTGCAAATTATTACAAGGGTGCATGTGTATAAAAGCACATTTATGATGATTATGTAAACTTTTTGCACATGCATACACATATTAGGGGTTTGTATGCCTGCACAGTATATCCTCGCAATCTGTACCTGCAGGTATAGATGTGGCTCTTGCGTATCGAGCGTCTGAAGAAGCCTTTGCAGCCGTCACAGCTGGAGGCTCCATAGTGTTTCCCTGTGGCTTTATCTCCACAGATCGCACAGTTACTGCCGACCCCATCTGGACCAGGCAGGCTTGGCTCTGTCGGCATGCTGTCTGGAGCACAAAAGGAAAACCACTTACACAGGCACGTGCAAACACACATGCATATGCATGCACATATAGTACTAGTCAAAAGTTTTAAGGAACAGTCTCATACATCTGTATATTACACACACTGGTGCAATCTCAAAAACCCTACAAAGTATAGTAGTGATTTCAGTGCACATGTTCTATAAGGAACATGTGATAATACAGCTGTCCAGTGCACTGTGCACTCATCTAATTGCAGCCAAATTTACTGAATCTATACTCTGTCAAAGTTGTGATTTATTTTAATCTCCCTAATTTTGATCTTTAGGGTGTTACATAATATATTGCAGCATTTTGCAATGTCAGTTTTTTTAATACTGAGTGACAAATTTGCAAGCAAATTAACTGTCTTGGTAAGGTGTTGGGCCAGTAAGACCCGAACAGCTTTAAAGTGCCTTGTCAGTGATTGTACAAGTGGCTCCTGAACAACATTCTTCCCAAATATAGTCACTCAGTGCATGTTATGATAATGATGCTAAAGAGTTAGACACATCGATCCAAAATCTCCTATAATCTCCATGTGGTTATAGCAAAGGCTATAGTATATGATTCGCATGATTTTCAGACTTATCAAACCATTCAGTGGCCACAAATGCCCCGTGGATGGCAGCTCTGGGAAGATGAAATAGGCCACTATGATCAAGATATAATCATAGGATTAAAGGTGATTTTTTTTTAGTGACTTTTATCCCTGGGGGAACAAGCAAACTCAAAGTAGGTCAGAAAAATGCCCCTTCACCGTCAGACCTGCTCCATCCTCTGGAGGGTTATGTTTTTTCCTTTCACTTCTCACCAGAGCGTAGTGCTTCTGGGGGACCAGTTAAGTTAGAACATGTTTAGTAAATTAGTCACTACATGAAGTGTTACTCCAAGAATAATAAAATATCCAAATACCACCTCACCCCCCATAAAGGCAACAGCTGCTGTTACTTGATCCATCCTGATCATAGGCGCTCACAGCAAAATATAGAAGATGAATTTGTGTCTCCTCAAACCATTTATCACTTTATCACTGAAGGAGCCCCATAATACTGCCGATACTTCTGTAGCATGTGTTCAGCATTGTGTCGGAGGACATCAGGTATTACAAGACATTGTTGTTGAAGACAAAACACGATTTTCAATGTCTTTATTTCTACTTTTATGGCTTTATTGTCATCTTCAACTTGATCGCTGTCATTATCACCAACATCAGCATCGTCACAGTAATTGAAACCATAACCATCGTTGCTGCCTCCTTGTCAGTTGTTTTGTTAAAGCCTGCTGAATAGAACCTTCTGTGACCATGCTGTTGATGTGAAAGCTCAAGATGCATCAACACACACACACACACACACACACACATTTATATTCCCACTGCACTCAACTCCTTTGCTCGCAGTGCCAGTGTGAAATAAGTCAATGAGTGTCTACAGTCAATGTTTGACTAATTTGCCTCCATGCTGAGGTGACACCTCTGTATCACAGAGATGGGTGCTTCCTGTTCAGGAAAATTTCTTCACGACACATTCCTGCAGTTCCTGCCTGAACAATTTGGTTATCATTTATTTAATCCCCTTCAAACTGTAAGCCAGCCCTTTGATTTCCTTAACAACACACATTTCCTCTATTGCATGTACACACAGAAGCAACAACTGGCAAGTGGAATTTATTTTACATAATTATTGTCGAGCAAGACATACACATGAGGTCAGTATTAAAATGCCAGTCAGAGTTTTATCCAGCAGTGAATTTGAACATATTAAACACATCAAAAAACACATTTACCCCCTTCCTGTAAATAGCAAGCCATTTGCCTCCAGCTCCACTCATCAGTGAGTGTCTAGTGAATCTGCTTCCTTGTAAGGTTAATAGAGAATTACACCTGTCTCCCATGGCTGTCCACGTTAAATCATTCTGAAGGTCCTGATAAGTATGTGAGTGAGTGCCCTATCTTGTAATGTATCTGTGTCTGTTTTTGTTTGTCTTGTTTTTGTGGGCATGTCTGTGTCTGTATTATACGCACTTACCTCTTCCTACATAGAGTTCCTCTGCATGCTCAAAGCCCAGCGTGTTGTATGAAGGATCCAGGCCTTCACAGTAGTTGGCTACTTCCATATCTAACAGAGATTTACTCTCAGGAGTAGGAGCATACTTCATTCTTGTTTCTCTCGTCTCTTCTCTTCTCTTCTCTTCTCTTCTCTTCTCTTCTCTTCTCTTCTCTTCTCTTCTCTTCTCTTCTCTTTTTTTCCTATCTATCTGTCCCTGTTTCCTCTTATTCTTACAAGAATAACAAGGGAGATCCCTGACATAAAAGACCCATAACCTGATCTGATTGGGCTCTGAACAAGGAAAGGGGAGGAGCTGGGGCTCTTCTCACCTTCTTACACTTTACTTATCTGTCCTTCTCTCTCACACACTTATCACCGGGATGAATAGATAGTGACAAAGCAGATATTTCCCTTCCCTTCTCTGCCTTTTATTCTTTCCTCTCTTTTGTTTGCATCACAGTAGATTTAATCCGATTTTGAGGGAAAAATTGCATATTAAGTGCACATGTGCACAATGGGGCATCTGTTGTTACAGACACAAACATGTATGAATGTGCATCTGACTTGTGTGCGTGCGTTTGTGTGTATTTATGGGCATGCATGTGTGTGCCCTTTCCAGGTTTTCTAATCTAATCAATGGTGAAGTAATAGCACCACCACCTCA
>VUQK01022398.1:84300-101255 GCA_015106715.1 Bujurquina vittata | reverse complement strand
AACATTAGCTCCAGTGGGCCGTCAGTCTTCGAGGGGTCTACATGTACATGGTTCAAACTACATTACAAAATGCTGTTTGTTTAGTTCAAGAAGAATTTCGATCTTCAAAAAACTGATATTTTCTGCTCTGCTGCTGTTAACATGTCGTCCTAAGCAGCTAAACGTTACCAGCTAGCATCTTATTTTAGTAAAAAGTCTATCTTGCAGCAGGCTACAACCTACATAACACATTTCACACAACAAGAAATGACACAGCTTCTGCTTACCTTTATCTTTTGCTCGTTTCTCCTCTTCTTCTTTTCTCTTTTTCCTAAAATGCGCACCTGATGGCTTTGCCCTTTTCCTTTCCATCGATGGGATGGAGGGCGCTCATGCCGCCCCCGGTGAGATGCCGCCCTGGGCGGCTGCCCATGTCGCCCATATCAGAAACCGCCACTGGTTGTGAGTGTGGATATTTGTCTGTCCCTCTGTGCTAATCCTGGGATAGACTAGAAACCTGTACAGGGTGCACCCATGGCTCTCTAACACTGACAGCTAAGATGTGCTCCTGCACCTCCTGCCCCTGAACTAGTTAATGTTCTAAAACTACTGTAAACTCTAGTTGTTTGCAAAAATTGATCCAACCGGGGTATAAAGTGTCTGCATTTATCACAATGACAAACCAAGACACTAGTCCAGCAGTGAAAGCCATTAATTTGATCAAAATTGTTTTTAGTGAGAAGACTTGTGGTTTGAGGTTTATGGCACAGATGAAAATTATATATCAGGGCTTGGTTAAATATACAAGCTTGTTTGCAAGATCAACACACTGTTGGTTTGGATCTTTAAGTGAGATGTGCTGACAGTAAGAATTATATAGGATATCAAAGTAAAATCAAAAGACAATCACTTTAGACCCAAAATGAAGCCCCCACCCATTTTTTTTCTCTTTTGCCATGAATGACATTGTGATTTAATCAGCCAGCAGCCCTTAATTTAAAGTAATAAAATCTGGACACTTGCCACATGAACTTGGGCGTTTATTGGTTTATTGTTTATTTATGGGGCCTGGAAAGAGGCTGGGAACTTGGCAGTCTTATGTGTTTCCAGCTTGGCTAAATAAACTGCATCCACTAAACAAAGTGTGGCCCATTGATGTCCAACTTTGCTGCGAGAGTCATGGGTAAAGTCTGCTTGTAGGCACCAGTGTTTCTCGGTATGTGCACACAGTGCTTTCCTGTTTTCCACAGGATGTTAAAATCTTTACTTTGATTGGGACATTAGCAAGTAACTGAAATGCATGTTCCACCAGATCAAGAGGTGAAGAATTTCACATCTCCCGAGGAAACAGCTACCTAAATGGTCCCAGTTTCCCTCTACTGTAGGAATCATAGCAATATTTTATCGCTGTAACAGTAGACCGACGTCTTTCACTTATCAGAATGCATATCAAAAAATACTCGCTGTCATAATTTCAAAATAAGAAGGAATGCTGTGCAGGGATCTTCCCCGCTGGAGAGAAGAGTGCCATCATGTTTCATTGCTGTGTGTGAATGTTTTAGTGTTAATGAAGTCTTCTGTGTGTCTGTCTCATACAAAGACCTCACTTTAAGATTAACAGCTGCTGATACCAAAGTGTGAGCCTAATGTAAAAGTAAAAAACAAACAAACAAACAAAAAAACAAAAACAAATAAAGAAATTGTGAGCTTTCTTTTAATTAAAGTTATTTTGTAAAGTTTTAGTAAACAAAAGAAATATACTGCAAATGAATCAACAGATTTCAGATATTGAGAACTTTAAAAGTTGGGCAGCGTTAGAAAGAGGGAAAAATGAGAGGAAAATAGGGGAAAGGAATAGAATGTGGCAGCATCTGTGGAAATCTCTTTAAGGAGACCGGGGTGGGGAGCGCTCTGAAATAGTCCAAATCTGTGGAAGAGCTTGGTTTTGCTGGTCTGAGCATGTGTTTGTGAGACTCCTCCACTCTGAGAGAGTCAGAGAGAGACGAGAGATGATGATGAGGGAGAGCGGTGGGGGTAAGAAGTGGAAACTTCACAAGCATGTGTGAATGCTGACGTGCACATTACTGAACTGCTTCACATATTTTTCAAAAGAAGTTTTTTTAAGAGTACTTAAGAGTAGGAAATCCTGGCAAGTAGTACAAGTTAAGCAAAAACTCAGGTGTGTATGTCTGTTTGTATACGTAGCAGAATACAGAGGTTTACAGACATTTCAAAAACTCCTCTGAGTGTACCTTTGTTCACTTATTTCTTTGTTTCCCAGCTTTCTTCCCCCTTTTCTCTGAATGTGTCTGGTTTGTCTATCAGTGTGATCAATTTTCCCACCGCTCTAACGGCCCAAGCTGGGATTTTGAATTTTTTTTTCTGCAGGGCTGTGAGGCTTTATGTCCTGAATACCTCAAGTCAAAAATGTCTGTTTTGTCTACAAAGTTCAGAATTTAACAATACTGACCAAAGAAAACATGCTAAAAAGGTTTTATGTATATGAGAATTTCTTGATTGACCCAGATGATCTTAAGGGGTATATTTAAGGTGTTGCTCTTGGCTACTGAAAATAAGAAGCCCACAGCAATTTATGTATTATCTGTGTCCTGAAGATGACAAATTCATCTTGAATTTAAAAGGTTTTTGTGCCTGTTGTGGAACACTGTGTTAAGCGAGAACTGATGTGACTCATGCTAGTGTAACTTTCTGAAACACTAGTTTAGACAGTTTAAGTGTCTGTGAAGGCCCGTCGTCTCACATCGACACTAAACCTTCCCATCTGCTCTCTGTGGCCTCTTGAGCTTCACAACAGAAACGGTCTGAAGAGCAGGTATTTAGCTGAACTGTAAACTTTATTGTCCTTTATTCTGAAGGTCATTTTTTGTACTTGACAGTTGACAAAAACTGGTGCAATTAACCAAAAGTGTGTTTTCCACATTGGTTTCCACATTTTCCATCCATCCATTCATCCATCCATCCATCAATTCCAAGGGTACACCCCGGTTACGTTGCCAGTCTATGACAGAGCTAAGACAAACTACTATTCACACTCACAGTCATGTGTATAGCCAATTTAGAAAGACCAAACAGCCGAACATGCTTGTCTGTGGTCTGTGGGAGGAAGCTGCAGTACCTGGAGGCACATAGAGATCACGCAAACTCCACTCAGAGAGCAAGGTCTGGATTCAAGTCGAGGACATTCTTGCTGCCCATTAAAAAAGTCTGAATAGAAATTTGGGATAGACCATCTAGGCTGAAAAGGACAAATGCACCTAACTGCAGTGGAACCAGATTAAATCATGACATGAGTGTTGCAAACATCCTGTGTGGACACTCCTCAAATTAATTAATGTAACAAACAAAAATGTTGCATTTATTTATTCATTGTTTCCCCCAGTACTATTTTACTTGCATGATTTTTCTACATCCTCTTCTTTTGCATTAGTTTAATGGCACTCATGACAGTGGACCTTTGTGGGTGTCCTGTGGTGTCAGGCACTGGAATATTTATCATCTGAGTTCTTGTAGAATACAGACTCCTTGGACTACCTATTTCTGATGACACATCCTGTAGATGATTCATGAGACTGGGATCTAGGGACTTTGGACTATTTGTTACGTTCCTTGAGGAGTAACCGAACAGTTTTTGCAGGTAGGTAGGTGTTTTGTCCCATTGTGTGAGGCAGGTGCCACAAGGGAGTGCTTTTACTAAGTGTGAATGTGCTTGATCAGCAACAATTTGTAGGTGAATTCCGTGTCAAAGAAACATCCACATCAATCGCAGAACCCAAGCTTTCCCAGCAGAACACTGCATTGTCAGTATTTTTAATGCTATGGCCTTATCTGTGTAGGTTTAGGGGCTAATCAGTGACAGCTGTACTAAGATGTGTAATTCCCACTGTAGTTGGCCAAACAAACAATAAGAACAAAGACAGCAAAGACGAACGAGCTGACAAACTGCCTCACTGAGATCTATATACATCCATCTGGGATTGATTCTCTCGCTCTGATTTAAAGAGATGCTGGCAATGAATTTATCGTCCTCTTGACTTTTTTTTTTCTTTCAGGGAGAACAAACATTTTTCAAAACCTACTTAGAAAACAGTCACTGTCATCTAACATCATTATTGTGCCATCATAGGGCTTTGGCTTTGAAGGGTTTGGGGTCGAGCAGGAGCAAAGTTTCATGTCAGTATTGGTACTGGGTGCTTAAAAACTATCAAACATACACATGAATTTTGTTTCCACAGTAATTTGCCAATTCGGTGAATAAATTCAATACGTGCTGTTTTGAAATACGCATATGTGGAAGTAAAATAGTAAAAGTAAATTCAGCCTTTCACTTCCATTATGCACTGTTCAGCTTATAACAAGAAACTGTTCAACACATCAAAAACATGTTGATATGCATCTCATAATTGATGGTTATGACACAGTCAAAACACTGGAGGCCATGTTTGTGAGGGCGGTACTGTATTGTGGGGTCTGAGTACTCAGCACGTATGGAGTTCATTTCCTGCAGTAGAACAGGCATGTGAATAGGCCTATTTATAAAGGGTGAGTGGTCCTGTGGATTAAACCAGGTGGTAAAATCTTGAAGGGGGAGAGATTTAACTTGACTGGAATCTTTTTGTGTGTGTGTCCATTGTAAATAAAAACCGTGCACAGTTTGATGACTGAAGTAATAAGCTTTTTCAGGGCTTTTCTTATCAAAGTTACCAAGAGTTTTAAAAAGAAAAGTAAAAGATAATGAGAAACTAGAGGCTATTTTGCAGTGGGGTGACGCTAGCACTGATTCCAATGAATTCTTACACCACACCAATCTTATATAAAAAAATAATATATATCATCAGATAGATGAAAGAAACTAAACACCAAACGTATTGCAAATTGAAAAGAATGCAGGACAGGGGAGTAAAATGATGGGGGCAATGGGCCTTAAACCTCCCTACTTCCTGGGGCCTGTACTCATGCAGTAGATGACACCTTCAAACGCAAAGTACTGAAATGCCCCTGTGGTTGTTCCCACTACAGCAGGCATCATCCGGACCTTATTTTGTCAAGATAACACATAAATACACAGGACAGACTCACAAGGCGAAAACAATGCCAGCAACACATTTGTGGTTTTCAATAAAAATAAAAGTGAAATGAGAAGGATAATTGGAGAGCATAGACTTCCAGCTATGTACATGTCTTATCTTGCTTTTTTTCCCTTTTTTTTGTGAGGACGCTCGGGACATATTATGGAAAATAAATGGTTGATTATGAAATGAGCTTCCTCTGAATGGTGACTGGCCTCTCTCTTAGAGATACTGTAGGGTGAGGACTGCCGCCATTTGTGAGGGGCTTAAAGTAGAGCCGCTGCTCCTCCACAGTGAAAGGACTAGGATCTGACTAGGATGGGTGCCTCTTGGGTGAAGGTGTTCCGGGCACTAAATTTAATATTGAACCAGTGTGAAATGTTGCCCAGTGTTGTTTTCTCTGGTCCCCTCCCCAATTGTACCAGGAGTGACATGTTTAGCTGTATGTTCCCTATCATTACTCTTACATTATCATCTATATTATTTCCCCATCTGTGAACGAGCTACAAAAGTAGTGATTTGTATTGCAAGTACATCCCTATATACTGTATGTAGCAGTACCTCCGTTTAGAGTGGTATGCTGCAGGTGCATTGTAAATTTATTGCAGTTGTGACATTTCCATTCAACCATCCATCTGTCCGTCAATCCATCCATCCATCTGTTCATTTTCCTCTGTTCATCCTTTTCAGGGCTGAAGCCTGTCGCAGTTGTCATCAGGCAAGAGGCAGAGTACACCCTTGGACAAGTCGCCACTCTGGACCGGTCGCCAGACTGTCTCAGGGCTCTCTCTGATCTCAGCACTGTGACAGAGCTCACATTTTCAATGACAGGAACACCCTGATAAACACGGCCTCGTTACTACCTACTTTTTTAGAGCAAAGCAGCCGAAACAGACTGTAGAAAGCTGGTCCCACGTAACTCCAGGTAGGCATCCACACAGTTGACAGGCTGCACTAGACAGAGCTAAAGAATCAAATCTCCACGCCATACCTCTTTTTTCTTTGAGAATAACCTCATGTAAGTGTCCTTCTGCATCATATTTTGACCTCAGGCTCTAGACAAATCTCAGCACAGTGCAGCTCTCTGAACCTATCAATTATGCTGATGAAAAGGACAAATATCAAAGTGCAACCACCTCCTCGCAAACAATTACGCCACCCATCAAATGACAGGTGGTCACAACTAAGGCTTTAACTTACCACACCTACATTTGGTTATAATTATAAGGCCATCAGTCAGATTAATTGGTGCCATGTTGCAAGGAACATGCAGTATACAGTTCACACATAGATTTAGGCCCTCTTCCCACCCTCTTTAGTAATTTATTTCCCTCCGTTTCATACACTCAATCACATACATTGTACATGCCCAGTTATTATGCCTTGTCCGAGTTTACTTGAACTTTATTTGAAGACCAAGACATATAAAAACCCACATGGACAACAGCCTGAATGAGGCTTGTATTTTTGTGTATTGATCATAGGCTAGTGTGGCAGAACCAACAGTAGATCTGGCAATCTGGGGTTACAGCATGCCAATGCTTTAGGTGACAGACATTCAACCAAAAAACATGTTATTAACACAAAGAGGGCCTGTTTTTCCACCAGCTTTGCATTCAGTCAATATCAGTCATTCAATACCCTGTTAAAACTGACAGCTATGTCTCTATTTACGACCACATTCTAAAGTGTGGGTCTTAAATGAATAGTTTGAGATTTTATGAAAATACTCTCAATATCTCATTAGTTAGCTTTAGAAGGAGTGTGTTGTGTTAGTATCAATCAGTCTTAAGTTTATTTTAAGCAGAGACGCACAGGTTTGTTCTTCATATTTACAGATTTTTTTTAAAAAGAGTTCTTAAATCTGTAGTCTTTGGATCCATTTACTAAAATTGTACATTTTTTAGTCTTCACACATTTCCTTTGGAGCCACAGAAGGCTTTGTACAGATTTTTATTCACAGGCTGTGGCTCTCCACAACACCTGCAAACAACACTTTGATGTCTAAAACCCCAAATTCATTTTTTCCTTTCTCAGCTGTGTTTTGGGCTACTACAGAGTTGCATAACATCAGGACAAACAGTGCCTGCTGCTGAAAATGGAATGTTCCATGTGCAAATGCATGGTAGTAGCTATTGGCCAAAAATCATGAATCATGCGAATGAGAAAGAAAGAGGAAATACATTTTTAATAAGTGGGAAGAGGCATAGTTAAACTCTCTCAAATACATCAACGGCAGCTTTGATTCTAGGTGGATGTGACAGAGAGATTGTCCCAAAGAAACAGCTTCCCATTTCAGGAACAGTGAGAGGAGGACAATTCTCCACTGCAAAACAAAAAGACATTGAGCGGTGTGCCTGCGTGCTGGAAAGATGAACCGATTCCCATTGCCTCAAGCTGGACTGTGTTAGAGAGACCAATAAAAGGTAACCTCGAGTGTTAATGGAAAACAGAGAAGTTGTGTCCTTTTAGGGGACATCTTTATGCACTGGATTGGCTGTAAGGTTTTTTGATCAGTCATCAATCTCTGGCTTATTCCCTAGTGTTTTTCTTTTCTTTTCTTTTTCACTTTATCTCTGTTTGTCTTTTTCTTTCCTTCCTGAATACCTATTTGCATACCTACCCACACGGTCTCAAACTGCACTGTAAAAAAAACCTCTGTAACAACAGAATTTATGCTAGAAATTTTACAGGATTTTCCTGTTGTTTTGAAATATATGAAATATCAATTTAAAAAAATAGACAGTGAATTAACACGTTGAATGCAAAATAAAGTGAAAAATATGACCTGTAAATAAACAGGATTGTTTTCATTTTTTTTTACAGGAAATCCATTATCTTGCCACACAAAATGACTGCAGAAATATAGTTACAAAAGTAACATAATTTCACAAATATGTCATGTTTATTTTAAAGATAAAACTGTTAAATTCTCCTTTTTTGATGTACATACATATCTGAAATCTGATGCATTGAGTAACGGATATGTTGTGTCATCATGAAAGCTTTCACCAGAAAAATTGTGGGGAGAAAAAAAATGTGTAATTTTCTTTCACATATTCATGGCTGGTGTGGGGGCAACAGCCTAAACAGAGAAGCACAGACCAGTTTCTCCCCAGCAAACTCTTTCAACTTATCTGGGGGAACACTGAGGGCGTTCCCAGGCCAGCCAAGCGATATAATCTCTTCAGCGTGTCCTGGATATGCCCTTGGGGCCTCCTCCTGGTAGCACCTCATCCAGGAAGCAGTCAGGAAGCATCCTAGTCAGAGGACCGAACCACCACAACTGGTTTCTTTCGATGTGGTGTAGTGCCCCCATGACTGCACTCCTCAAAGTGTCTCTACCAAAGAGGCCAGCCACCTATCAAAGGAAGCTCATTTCCCAAGTTCTTTCAGTCACAATCCAAAGCTTGTGACCAAACACTGTCTCTTAAATCACAGAAATATTCTGGCAGCTATGGCTCCTTTAAAAAGAGGACAATTTCTGTGCCATGAAATCACCCAGTTGTCAATCTCCCGCTCTCATCTCCCCTCACTCATGAACAAGACCCTGTTGTCAAGACTCAGGAGTTAAACTTCTCCACTTGGGGCAGAATTTATTATGGATGGAGTATACAACTTCTGCAAGTATTAGTATGCTGTCAAAGCAGTTTGAAGCCTGAGCACCGCTCATCTCCCCTGAACTTGGAAGCTAAGCACGGTCTGGCCTGGATAGTTCTGGTTGGGATACCAACGGGTGATGGCAGCTACCATGTGGCCTGACTGTATGTCAGAGGGTAGAACACATCATCCGCTGGGAAAGTTGGAAGTTTGAGCTCTACTGGTGATAGGATTAAAATTTTATTTAATTTTTTTTAACAGAACAGAAAATTTCTTTTTTTAATTTAATTTTTCTTCTCAGCTCATGGAATATTTCCATCATTTCATGACAAAGAAAATTTCAGCTTTTTTAAGGTATTTTTGGTGCCCTAGCTGATGGAATATTTTCCTGATTTGATGAAAAATCTTTTTAACAGTGTCTCATTCTCCTTGAAAAACTTTGAGGATCTTTCCATCTCAGCTCATTTTGTCTTCCACATTGATTTACTCTTTAAAAAGTCCAATAATAGCACTCCACAGTCTGCTGCTGTCAACACAGCTGTTGTGCTCCTGCTGGACTGAAGAAAAACCACAAAATCTAAACAAAAATGAATTTGTAAGAAAAGAAAACAGCAAAATGTCACTGACAGGTGTAGATCAGCTCTGGCTTCATACACATTACATTAAAAAAATATAAATTGACATCAATAGCCAATAAATGTAGCTTGTGATGTAGCTTTCTGCTGCCCAAGGATTTCACATCTATAGTTATATGAAAAATAAATTTTTCACAGGAGTCTGTGCAGTCGTGTGAAAAATTAGGTACATCCTCACTGCTTCCATAGGAATTAAAAGGGTAAGTAGCAGTCAAGTACTGCTAATCAGATGCACTTGATTAACTGATCATCAGCAAGTGCGATCACCTCTCTAAAAGCAAAAGCTTTAGTCTCAAGCATTCAGCTATGTGCTAACACAGTGACACAATATTCCTAAGTAAATAAATTGCAAAAAACCCAAGAGCTAATACTTCTCAGACTCAGTTAAAGTTCACAACATTACAATTAGAAAAAGACTTAATATGTACAGTATGGCTTATTTGGAGGAAGAAAGCTTCTCTTCTCATAATGCATACTGTACAGTAGCACCACATTTGATGATAACGAAACTGATGCCAAGTGTAAGGACAGTGGAGGAGGCATGATGATTTATTTTGCAGCCACGGGACCTGGGTACCCTGCAGTCATTGACTCTACCATGAAGTCCTCTGTATACCAAAATATTCTAGAGTTAAATGTGCGGCCATCTGTCTGACAGTGAAAGGTTGCCCAAAACTAGGTCATGGAACAGGACAGTGATCCCAGGCACAGCAGCAAGTCTACAACAAAATGGCTAAAAAAGAAAAGAATCAAGGCGTTGCAGTGGCCCAGTCAAAGTTCAGACCATCTACAAACGCTCGAGAACATGAAAAGTGGAAGTACAATTTCCTTAGCTGCTTGGATTACCTAGTTCACAGTTGAGTACAATATTTATGAAATTTATGAGACCTTGACACCAGTGGTCAGTTTGCTCACAGACAGTGTTTACGCAAGATGGAGTCTCGCAGTAAATTTTGTGGTGGAAATCCTTTGGACAGTGTCTGTTGAAGTTCTGACATTTGCAGCTCTCTCACCCCAGCTGAATCAATAAAAGCCAGTGCTGTCACAATGGTGCACTCCTGATCCCCACCCACACAGACACACACACACGCACACAGACACACACACACACACACACACACACACACACACACACACACACACACACACACACACACACACACACACACACACACACACACACACACACAAATAGATGCTTAGTCATACAGGCAGACATTGGCACACAGACACAGACACACTCACATACCCTTCCCAAATGCGTACATTCCTCACACACGACTGAGATCCTCGACTCCTTCCTCGGCTCTGTGCCCTCTTAAACAGCAGTCTTGTTACACGGTTTTCTTATCGAAGTCCGGCCATGCACACTGCTTCTGCAGAGAAGTGCTGACATCATCTTCAACCTACAAATAAATGTAAACCCTGTAGGACCCTTTAAGTTATGTTGGCGTAAAACAAAAGACAGATTTCCAACTTTGACTTTTTTAAAAAATCATCTTTAAATGTTATTTCTCTGATTGATTCAGGAGCCCAAAAAGTATCTTTTTAGAACAAAATCAAACCAGAGGTGAAACTATTGAGCTTACTGAGTCTACAGCTGCAGTGAGCTTTGTCTTCATTAATTTATTTTCTGTAGATGTTTCCTATCACTGTAATATTACCTGTTATCTTTTTGAAACATCTTTTGATACAAAACAATAGCAATCCACTTCTGCTGCGTCAGCATATTACTGCTACTACATAATAGCTGCCACCAAGCCATTATTTCTTTTCATGCCTCGTGCTGAAGTTTTTAGTGAAATCATTTCTAATTTATGGAAAAAGTGTTTCTTGCTTTGATATAAAACTGCAATTAATAATTAGGGCTAAAAAAAACAACAACAAAAAAAGAAACTTTAATGTCATAAATATTGCACACAGCATGTAACATTTCCAAAGTCAAAGCAAAGGATGGATTAAACTGTGCTGTGAAAAAGCTTTTGCACCCTTTCTAATTTCTTGTTTATTTTTTAACATTATAATAGACCATCAAACAAATTTCAGTATTAGAAAAAGGTAACCAGAGTAAATACAAAATGCAGTTTTTGAAGGATGATTTCATTTATGAGGGGAAGAAAGTTGTCCAACCCTACCTTGCCCTATGTGAAAAAACAATTGCTCCCTAAGCCTAAAATTTGCGATAACTGGTAATGAATCTGCCACATCGCTCTGGAGGAAAACATTCAGAGGTGAAGTTGCTGATGTGTTTCTGACCATTGTTGTGCTGCATAACCCAAAATACTCTTTAGTTTACGGCATGAACTGATTGCTGGACATTCTCCTTCAGTATATTCTGGTAGAGAGCTGAATTCATGGTTCTGAAGCAGCAAAGCAGGCCCAAACCATCACATTACCACCACCATGTCTGTTGGTATGATGTTCATTTTCTGAAATGTTGTTAGTTTTGCACCAGATGTAATAGGATGCAACCCTCCTAAAAAGTTCAACTTTTGTCTGGTCAGTTCACAGAATATTTTTCCAAAAGTTTTGCTGATTATCAAGGTGCCTTTGTGAGGTTTTTTTGGTTCTTTTGTGACCTCCTGGATAAGTTGGAGTAATTTTGGCAGTAACCCTTTGGGGGATATTACTTTTTCATACGAGGCCAGGTGGATTTGGAGCCTTTTTCTATTCATGAATGAGATAAGATAAGATAGGATAAAACTTTAATGACCCCACAACGGGTAAATTTGCGCATTATAGCAGCTCAAAAAAGTACAGAATAAAATCTTAATTTAAAAACTGCAATTTGTATTTACTCGCATTAGAGTTAGAATTACTATTGAATACCATTAATTTAAATGCATGTGAATTAATGCAGAGTTGACTTTCCAAGATGCACTTTGGAGACAGAGAGTGATGCTGCCATGCTGTTCATGAAGTTCATGGCAGCTCCTCTCTTTAGATGTTCCAGTTTAGCTTGTAGTGCATGTTCTCATTTGACCTTTTTTATATGCATTTAAGCTGTTTTGGTTTGAGATTCAAGGAATGTTTGTTGTCCGGTCTATTATTCATCTTACGGGAAAGACTTCTACCAGTACATCTAAACTTCCGTCAGTCAGGTCATCATCAAAGCACTGTATACAATAGATGTAGACAACATACACACTAATTTCCTTGGTTTGAAAAGTGATGCGAGTATATTTCCCAAGCTGCCCTTTTTCTTCTAGTCGTCAGGTCACGGTGAGTGACTGGCTGACTCTATAATCTGTCTGAAAGCAGGCCACATGGCTCTCTATCTCGTGAGGAGATCCCTCTGTGTGGCTGCTCATTCTTTTCAGTAGAGATCTAAGCCTCTCAGGAATGCTAAACTCTCAGACTGTGCATGGGTTGAGTTAGACATTGTGTGTCAGCTTGTGTGTGCAAGAGCAATTTCTTTTTTGTCTGTATGATGCTCTGTAGCCATTCACTCTGATTCGATATCAGTGTATTTACGTTGATGCTGAGGTCTTAAACAGCACAGAAATACAAGCCTGACTACATTTCACTCTTAATCTACACAGAAACAAATCACTCAGGTTACATGACGTGTAAAGCTTTTCTTAACAAGAAAACCACATTGTTATTGAGACTGCTAGTCCTTTTGGACTCTCAGGGTCTTACAGAATTATGTTTGTGAGTCACATGCGATGATCTCTCAAATGGGTCCAGTTGAACTCATTAACCTTGAGGCTGGTGAAATGGGTCAATTCTTGCACTACAAAACATTTGCACAGACCTTTGCTTGTACTGAAGTATCAGTATGAAGGGTATGATTTTTTTTAACCATAAACCAAACAAACTGATTGTCAAGAAATTGCTTGAAGAATATACTCATTTTATACTGCACATTTCATCAGTATTTCTCTTTTAGATTCCTTACCACCTGCCTTTTTTTATTGTAAACCAACCACTCAAATCCTATGCTTGCAACAGCTATAAAAGCTAAAAGCATTCTCCTCAGTTTTTACCCCCTCGGTCTATTTTTTTACTCATCAAGCCAGACTGAGCGGATGGGGTGGAGGTCTTACTCTGGCACCTCAGTTATGTTATACAGCACAGCATAGCACCTCAAATTATACCTCCCTTCATTTTGCTTGCCATTCCTCCTCCTCCTGGTCTGCTGCTGCTCTCATTTTGAAACCCCCAGTCTCATCAACAGCCGTTTTGAGCAGGACTGTTTAGTTACAAACACTTTTTTTCAGTTAAAAGAGGGTTTAGGTTGTTGATAGTGGTTGATTTCCAAAAGCAGTGGAAGTGTGATTAGAAGAAAGGGGAACAGAGGATGAAATGAAAAAAGGTGGCTGATGGAGGAGAGTGATGGAATGGGGAAGAAAACAATGATAGAAAAGGGGGAAAGGTGTGTGTTTGTGGGTTTATGAGTGTGAAAAGGCTGCACAGTGCTTTGTGGTCCCCTAAGGTGGGTCCAGTGGCAGCACATGGCGAGAGGTTGGACTGCGTGCTCCCTCCCTAACACACTAACACAATGGGGCTCTGTGTGGTGAACTTGAGGAATGCTGAGAGATGGCAGGGCTGTGGAGAAAGAAGGGAAGAGGGGGTTTTGTAGGGGGAGTAAGTTAGGGAAGGGCTAGATGTTGGTAACTGATAGGGAATAAAGAGTGAGAGATGACAATGAAGAAGAATATTTGGCAAAAATGGGAGTAAAAATGATGCTTCAGCTGGCTCGGGATTGACTGCTCTGTTTTTAGACATTGTTTTGTTTTATTTTATTTTATTATATTTACATCTGTAGAGGGTATTCTTAGTTTGGGAGTGTGAAAACCTTTTTTCTATGACTCAAAATCTCCACTAAATGATAACTTGATCAGAACTGAAGAAAGAAAAAAAAGGGATAGAAGGAAAATGATAAATCTTCTCCTTCATTACTACTGCTGTAGTGCCATTTAGCAAGGACTATAATTGCTAATATTCATTCACGTGCTATATAACCAGAGCTATTCTCACCTGACTGCAGTTGGACAGCAAACAGACTTTATAAAGTCTATTTAGGAAACTGACAGATCTTTTAATGTCCAAGCCAACTGTGTAGTGCACATGTAACAGTACTGATGTACAATGATTGCATTTCATATACTGAATAGCCAACTACTGGCCAATAACTTTCATGAGTAAAACATGGAAGCTCCACGGATGAACAGGCACGTGGCTCAATACATGAGCAGGACCAAGAAAGGAATTGACAGTAACACCAGAGTAGCAAAACAGCAGCTATTGGTAGATAAATCATTCACTCGAGACTGTAAGACCAAAGTGAGCAACCTGTGCATGGTCTGGATTGATTACAAGAAACACCATGACTCAGTGACACACACACACACACACACGGATCTTGGAATGCCTAGAACTAGGTTTAGATACATTTAGGCTTAGCTTAATTTTGTGATTATTTTTCTTGTAGTTGCAGAAGAAGGTTGGGAAATAGGAAGAAATAGAAACATACAGATGCATTTCTAAAGGACAGAGTTTAGCAGAAAGAGATCAGTGAAACTAAATGAGGGAGGCAACTTTTTTATTATCTGTAGTGTCATTTAGGAAAGATTATTTCAGCTTCATGTGAAGGTAAGAAAAACCAAGTCCCAGAAATGAATAAACTGAGTGTGTTGGAAGAAAAAGAGAGACCAGGTAAGTCACGTTGGAGAGAAAGAAAAATACAGAGAAAGGGACGGAGAAGTGATGGGCTGTTTGTTTACAAACTCCCCCACACTGAGAAGGCTCCAAGGGTCTTACAGGAGACTAAACCAGACTCTTAAACCAAAAAAGGGAAAATTAAAGGTGTTTTTTAATGGCTCAGACAGAGGAACAGAGTTCAATACCCATGAAATGGTCAGTTGGAAAGAAAGACAGAAAGAAAGAAAGAAAGAAAGAAAGAAAGAAAGAAAGAAAGAAAGAAAGAAAGAAAGAAAGTGATGCCATAAAATATGGCTATATACAGCTGCCTGATATGTAAGGTCTTTGCTCAGAGTTAAAATATATTTTTTTCTTTCCATTTGATCAAAATCTGATTCCAAATCGGTGGGAAAGGTCGTTATTCTACTAAGACACAAAGAAAGATGATCTATATAGTCCAGCCTCACACTTAAATAAATTAAAGTATTGCCTCATTACTGTTTTTTTATTTTTTTATTTTTTTTATTTTAGGTCCCTGGTCTTATCTTTACTGTGTGACTAAATTTATAGTCATGATGACAACTGACAACAGTTGACACTGAGAATCCAGCACGTTGTAATTTCACCATATGCTGACCAGACTATATCGCTGCAGTACTGCTGCACAGATTTTCATTTAGCATGTAATACAGATGCGATAGCGCCGATGTTTTCATTCATTCATCAAATATACAGTAATTGGAGGAACGAAAACTCAGCTACGAGTAGCTCTGATATGTGTTGCATACATTCGTGTTTATTTCTGCAGGCCTCTTGCATCCCGCAGTGAGATTGTGGCACTATGAGGCAAGTCTCACTTACCAGCTTGTGATATATGGATGCCTGTAAAGCTCCCCTGGCGTCACTTTTGAATGCGTGTGAGCATATTTTTCCATGTTAATCTGTTCCTAAAGCTAACAGTGGTTCTTAGTGCCTACACCTAACCTTTGATGGCTCTTGTCCCCACATTGGTGGTCAAGTTTTCTCCCATGGCACAGAAATCGACTGAGCCTCTCTCTACATGCTGATTTAGTTAAATTTTGCTATCATGGTGGCACCAAAAAGAGCTAAAAGCCACTTTGTAATTGAGCTCTGAGAATTTCTGTAATCCAGTCCAACTCCAACTGAGGGGAAAAATACTTCAAACCATGATCAGGGTTCCTTATAAAACCAGGAAACGGGTCACTGGGCCAACTGAGAAGACTACCTGCATAGGTGGACAAAGAAACAGTGTTCTGGAATATTCTGTGCGTGTGGTGGCGATAACTCTTAAATAGATGAAAAGAAAACCAACATATCAGGGCATATTTGCCTTGTGGCTGGAGTTACTCACAATGTGTGTCCATGAATATGAATCTTTTACACAGAGAGGCATGTGTGAGGAGTGGAGATGGCAAAACACAGTGTTTTATTTTGGTAGACTGGAATGATTGACCTGTGTGGCCATGTGTGAGTGCAATTCATGGCCACATGAAGAGGGACTATGTGTATCGTGGTGAATGCTTTGTGTGTATGTGTCTGTATAAATGTGCATGTATAAATAGGGAACATGCATTTATAACCAGGACCAGAAATTAGTGTAATCCACAAATTAGTTTAAAATGGCAGCTATTCAGATTAAAAGGCCCCCTTGTGGAAGAAATCCATGCCAACCTTCTCAGGAAAGGAGCAGAAGTCCTTTAAGCTGATTATAGTGCACCATTAAACAACATGAATCAGGACTTGGACATTCTTGCCAAACAACTGTAGAGTTTCTAAAATGGCACTGCTGGCATTATCATCTGTTTTTAATGAGCTTATTCCAGAATAATGGATTTACTCTCACATAGAAGGGTACATTGGAAATCTTAACAAATGGTGGAGAGATCTGCTGCTTAATAGTCCCTAGTTTTTTTTTTTTTTTGATAAGTTGGGGTTATTGCATAGTACATTTTTCTGGAAAAACACTCCTGATTCAGTGTCTTTTTTT
>VUQK01022398.1:70578-84280 GCA_015106715.1 Bujurquina vittata | reverse complement strand
TTTTTTTTATTGTTGGGTAGTTTTGCTTCTTAATAGTCCCTATTTTTTTTTTTTTTTTGATAAGTTGAGGTTATTGCATAGTACATTTATCTGGAAAAACAGTCCTGATACATGTTCATATCTGTGCTCATGTATGATGGGATCACAGAGCCATTCGTACTCTTATACAGCATATACAGACTGTTCTGTAGCTGCTGCTCCCTTTCTAACATTGCATTTGTAGCAATCCATCTGCATGTTTTAGCACCACATTCTACAGATACAACTTTTTTTTAATTTTTATTTTTTGGCTTTTTTGGACTGGGTTTGCAGATCAGCATGCCTCACTGGCATGTGGCAGAGGTCCCAAAATAGCTTCGTAAATCAGGTGAATGGTTGCTCTGTTCACCTGCGGTAAGACACATGGGGCCGTCTCCAGTAACTTGCATGAAAGAGAGATGAGATGGGAGAAAAGTGCACTGACTGCACACAGGAGTGTTGATGAGCACTGGGATGAAACTGGAGCAAGGACGCAGATCCTTGAAACAAGCATTTAATTCTTAAAGAAGACTTTGTGATGAAGTTAATCACATGTTTCTTTTACATAAAACCATGTTTCTTTAAAACATTATAGCTTGCTAAATACAAGATAGTGGTCCAGCAGTAAGGGAGAGCTCATTATGTGCACGGCATCCCTGTTTGGTTCTTTTTGTTGTTTGAGTTATTATTTTAATTTGGTTTTTGCACATGTATCATATACCATACACAAGCCAACTCAACCATGCACCGCTTCACACCACTGATAAGGACTTGCACACACCATGATTATTATAATAAGTTCTTGGTAATCCCTGTTCAGTTGGTGGCGTGACTCCATTCTTTGTTGCAGCCCATGAGCCGGTCGTATAAACGGGGAGCTTGTCTGGGAAATTTGGTTTTTCTTGCACTGCACTAAACGGCCATTGTTATTATGAAGGTTGGCTGATTCAGTCATAGTTTGACTAACATGACTGATTATTTTTCCACTGACTTTTGCACGGGCTACAACAGATCAGTTCAGCAACTGGGTGTCTGGTTTGTTTTCCCTAGGACTGAAAAACAAATAAGCACTTTTTTTTTTCTTTTGACTTCCAGTTGCTGACTTGTTTGGTCAACAAATGAGAGTCTCATTAGAAATCTGCTTAGAATTTTTGTCTGACTGATTAGCCAAGATAGCTGGTATTCACAAGTGTTGTTATTTCCACAACATGTGTGGGCACTTACACTTTTACAGACATTATGTAGACGCTTTTGCTGTGTATATAATTGTCCCAGAAAATAGCATGCCAGATCTGCTGAACCCACTTTTGTTTGCAGTTTGGTCATTTCCATGTGTCTTTAGAAGGCGGAAGGGATCAGATTTGCAACACTCGAGACATACATATCCTCCCCATGTTTTGGTTCCAAACAGAGAGGGTGAAGGAGCTGATGAAGTCTGTTAGGGTGCCAGTTGTGATGATTTTACCCCCCACTCAGAAAACTTCATCCATATGCTGGTTTCGTGTGGGAGTAGGGGGTCAAATTCCCTCTCTAGCAAATTTATTTTGATTAAATGAGCAAGGATTTTTGAAAAGTTCCTCTTTTTATGATGTTTCCACAGGTTAATGTCTGTATAGAGCAAAGGTATTTTCTATCATTGCACAAACCCTTGCATGAAATGAAGCTTGGGGGGAGCAAACAGAGCATCGTTTGCTTCTCCCAAGAGTTCAGCACAGCAAATGTTTGATGAAAGTCTCACTTCCAGCCAGGAAAATAAACCATCTTTGGCTGTACCCGTAATACTGCTTTCTCTGTCACAAATCGACCAGATTTTATGGGATTCAACTCATCTGCAAAACTATTACACCCTGTTAATTTTACTAGACATTTAAAACAACACAGTATAGTTAAAAATAAAAATTCATCTAAGTAAATAAAATGATATTCCCTTAAAAGAGTATCAATAATGCTGAGCCAGAAAAAAATATTTCTAGTCCCATAAATTGCTAAAATGACAGATTTATGAATCTAATAATGTGTAAAAGTTGGCAACCTAACAGCAGATATGTAAAGCTTTACTATCCTCCCTTCTATTCATCCCGTTTCAGTATGCATAGAAATCTAAGTTGCAGCTGCAAACATGAAAACCACTGTTTTGGTGACACGCTGAGGGTTCTTTCAGTTCAAACTCAATTTGTCTTTACACCTTTTTTTTGTTTCTTTCAGCCATATCTTTGTTTTGTTTCACTGTCTGCTCCACTTTTAGTGAGCCAGTATTATGTTCATACACTTGGTGACTTTATCTTTACATGCTTTTTGAGGTGTAGTTAAAGTCTGCACAGGAATTTGAAGCACAACATGGATACTGTTGTATATGACCATTATGTAGAACTTATTTGATAAAAAGTGGGAGTAAAATTCCAATTACAGTTAAGTTACACACTAGATCACTTAGTTATGAGGTCGGCTTAGAATGAAAACAGCATTATTTTTCCGACTGAGTCTCCAGCTGTCAGTGGGTTATTTCAGCAATTAAATTCTGACTCTTTGTGTCCCACTGAACTCTTCATGTCTGGACAATTATTGTCTGCTGTCCAGATTGTGGGGTTTCATAACAATAAGTGGAGCACAAACTGTGGTAAATAAAAGGTCTGAGAATAGAAGCATTGAGTGGTCACATGTGCTACCTCAGACAAAGTGGACAATGAAGTATTGACAGTAAAACAAATGACTTACAGTACAGTGCAAAAGTCTTGAGCCACCCCTCGTGTCTTTATAATTTACCAGGATAATGGGAAATAGGTGCAGCAATTTGTTGAAACATACATAGAAATATATATACAGTAAATGGAGTCCAAATATCACATAAGCAGCCAATATCCAAAAAAAACTTTGAAAAACCTTCAGAAAGCCTGCAGAACTATGCCTCAAGACCACTTAAAAAAATTACAATAAAGTCTTTATCCTTGGAAGCAAACTGTAAAACAATGAGAGGTAGATTAAGACTTTTGCGCAGCCCTGTATGCTATTATTTAATATTCACAGTCACCTTATATTTATTAGCACAGTGAGTTTGGCGTGTTCTGTCATGTAGGCATCTTTCATCATAAAAACGTCATTTTAACTTCATGCACATCTTATTCACATTCTCTACAGAGAGCCCTCTATACATGGAATCCGTTTGGTCATTGATGTGAAACTACGCCATCCGCAGGTAGGCAAAAATCTGTATTTTGAAGTGTTCCACTCATACAGACAGTGAATGCTTTCAAGCTACAGAAAACGGGCCTGTGTCAATACTGCAAGACAAGGTCCTGATTTATTCAAGGGGCTGACGCACTAGAAATAGCTGCATTACCACTTTGCAGGCCTATCTGAAATGTCTACTTATTCCAAAAATGACTTACAGTTACATTAATGAGAAGCCATTTACTGCACAAAATTTCCTTAGTTGTATTATGTGAACAGGAATGGCAGAGGAGGGAGGGTTACAGCTCAGAGCTCAGGTACATTAAATAGTAAGGGTCTACTATATGTTGCTCATGCCTTGATCAAAACTGCCAAATTAATCAGCCTAAAGTATGTGAAGCTGTGACTGAGTTTTTATTTTCCTGCAGTGAAGAGAGAAGCTTTGAAAAGCTTCTGAAGGAACTGCAAAGCAGAGATCACTGCCTGTAATGTAGTCGGTTCTTTTGCTGCCAAAGTATAACAATATAACATTCATCCACGAATCTCTCCCCACATTTCTTTAAACAATCAAATAAATTTGCTTGTTGAATTCCAAACTTTGTTTTCTCCTTTCTTTTTTCATTCCAGGATTCCTGGCTCTTCAGTGTAATTATCAGCTTGCCAAACATTAATCCCAGTTTGGCTGTACTTTAGATTTATGCAAAAATTGATTTACAAGTAAAGGCCCGAAATTGTTCATTTAATTCTTCAACGCATCCCTCCAAACTAGCCTATAGTCAGATATGCTGCCAAGGTTTTGCTGAGTGGGACATCTGCAGAGTGTTTGTGAGTGGCATGGGTAAGATCAAGTTTCCTGGCAGCCACAAAGTGTTCATCCCATGTGCAAACACTCAGAGTCCAGCACAGTAGCAACTGGGCCCTTTTCTCCAGTATTACAGGTGCTGCATGTTTCACAGGAAATACCAGTAAAAAGGTTTTTACCTGACATTTACCTGTAAATAAATAACCAGCTGAGGTCAATGGACATGTTAAAGTTAAATTGTCTATTTGGTTTCTGTACCTGTACTCACTCTGTAGTTTAGTGTTCTATCCTGGTTGGCTGGCTGTAGCCTTTTTGTGGAGTTTGCATGCTCTCCCTTTGTGGGTTTCCTCTGGGTGTTCCACTTTCCTCCTGCAGTCCAGAGGCATGCATTTTAGGTTTAATGACTCAAATTGGCAATAGGTGTGGATGCAAGTTATATAAATTGCATAGTGAGAAAAGCAGTAAATGAATATACTTGGAAAATGGAAAATGTCATTTGTAGTGTGAAGAACTTTTAGTTTTGATATCAGAAAAGTGCCATAAATGTCTGTTTACTCTTAAAAATTAAGTTAAACTGAATGTTTCTGAATACTTTAGATTGTTTTTTCAGGGTATGGAAAGCTCAAATCATTTCCACTTTTCATGAATGAAAACTAAAGCCTAAGTAGTCTTTTGCATGGATGTTTTTTTTAGGATCAAGGAGTAAATAAACCTTTACCTCAACAGAAGTTGCAATCAGGAGACAGAAATATATACAATACACAAACAATGGAATGGGAAAGAAACAACAGCTTCACATGCAAAGCATCTCTGAAATTTAGTTCATTTTACAAAACATGTGAACAATGACAACATGACATGACAATTTGCACCATATGTGTTGTAAAGTTCAGTTTTTTGCCCTTTGTGTGCTGCCAGTGAATAGATTACAAAATAAAGCGTGCCTGGCTCATATTAAATCTATACCATCCATTCAAGTAGTGTACTTTTGTCCCTCTTATTTGAATACTGTGTCTGATTGGTCATTAGCAGTCTGCTTTACAAAGTCTTCTATAGGTTTTTTCCTGGAGAAAACAGTCACCCATTCCAGTTCAACACCTACAGCAACTTGGATTACTTCCAGAAATTAATCAAGTGTCTTTTGAGGGGAATCCCGGCATGCTCTACAGCACATCTAAAGCTCTGGTGAAACAAAACTCTTTTGTTTCTCTTTGGAACAGAAATGCAAGACGTGGAACTTGAGAAAGGAAACAAATTCTCTTTTATCTATTGTCTCTCTAAATAAAATGAACTGAGCGTGATCTCTGTGTTTATTCTGGATGAAGTTCTCAAGAAACTAAATATATCCCATAATTCAGGAATGAGGGACAGCTTATACAGAAAAAAAAATGATTTCTTTCTGCAAGCATTACAACACTATTAATCATTCTGCATATCCTGAAATAATACTGATGGTTAGAAATAATATAGGACAACTTCTTTTTTTAAAAGATGGCTTTATGGATGAGTTAGCCTGCAGACTTTGGTCCAAACTGAATCTAAAAAAAAGTTAGATGGCTTTTCAGAAAGATTACATATTCTATCATATTCTATTTACAATAATCTGTCCTCACTCCACCAGTAGAACAAATTAGTACATCTGGTGGTTTATATTCCTTTATTGCTACTACACTACATACTAAACATTCTGTTTGCTAAAAATAAGCTTGTTAGCATTCTAATATTGCAGCTAGATGTTAACAAAGTCTCTAAATTGCTTTGAAGTTTGTACCAAAGCTGTACTGTTCTCCTTTATTTAGCTGAATCTATGAAAAATGCCAAAGATAACAGAGTTTGACAGGCATAAAATTGAATAATTTGCTCCAACAATGTAATTGTCAAAGAGTATTAGCCCAACCCTGGCACATCGCGGATTGATGTGCAATGTGTCCTTAAGAAATTAAGGAAAGTGGAGACAAAACAAGAAGCAGGAAGCAAAAGCCAATAAAGACCTGGCACTGGACCTGAGAAATCTGACCCTTCAGTTAATCCATCTGCCGTTTGCCTAAACCTCATCAGAAAGTGTCTAAGCGGAAGGGTGGCTGTTTAAGCCATTCTTAAGTAAGGGAAACAGGGAGAAAGACAGGTATGCCAAATTACACAAGAACTGGACTGACAATTAGCAGAAATGGGTCTTGTGAGGGATGAAACCAAATTTGAAAATTTTGGTTCAAATTATTGTTAAGATTTATGTAAAGCTTGCCTAAGAGAGCTCATACTGTTGAAGAAGAGGTGGTGATACCAAATGTTGGCTCATTGGAACTGTAATGATGCTTTTGCTTTTTATCCCGCATTTCCATGTTCCTATTTATGTTTACACAATAAATTGCTTCACCTATTTCCCATTTTACTAGCATTATAGAAATAAATGTGACATGACTTTTGCGCTGTATTGCATAATACATTTTTATGATATTTCTTAATCCAAATCTTACCAAATCATCCGCAAAATATTGGATATGTATACTCACTGCATCTTATACACACTACTCACTACATTCCTCAGACCTTTTGCCTAGTCATCAACATCCACTATTCTCACAGAGGTTAGCAGATTAGACACTGTGGAAATAACTGGAATAACAGCTTTATTCTGTAAAAGAAGACATCATCCAAAGAAAATCTAAACTCAAAGTGTTGAACAAGGTCAGCAAGTCAAGAAGCTCTCCCTTTATGCTACATCAACAAATATCTTCCTCTGAGAAAATCCAAAGAGTAGCTCAAAGAAATCCAGTGAACTTAACAGGAAATATATTTCTTTTGCTTCTTTTTGAAGCATTTGGGAAAATTAAGCATAATAAACAGAAGCCTCCCTCTAAAGGTCCACAGCAAAGGCAAATAGTCCCAGCCTGGCTGTTGCTTTATTAGCGGTCAGCTGGTTCCCATTAGAAAGCCTTTGTGAACTGCTATCTCCTCTCAAGAATCCCAAACAAACTGACCCTCAACTGTTTGCCTCCATCTAACCCTTTCAGCATCCACCATGGTTCCTCAAGCAATGTCCATGGATACCACCAGCCCTCCATGAAAAAGAGTTTGGTGTTAGTGACCTCTTTGACCACTGGTGTTGCCACAAAGCTATCTCTACATGGTGATGAATGATTGCTAGACATAAATTCCCTTTTGTTTCTTGTTGCGCTAAAGGCATGGCCCTTCCACCATCTGTTCTCAAAGGAGCTGATGGTCATTTGGGGAAATTAGCTTATTTGATTTATTGCTGGTAAGAAGACTGCATTCACTCTTTTCTGTACAGGAAAGAGAATCCAGAGGTGTACAATGCATCCCATAATCTCACTGATTTACATACTGTCTTCTAACATCTGCCCTGTTTATTTAATAATGTTCATGGCAACATTTGGTGCTGTTTTAAAATAACACAATCAGCAGATAGATTATTTGCTTGACCACTTCACTGGTTCTTTGGTAACACATTGATAAAGACTGGCCCATTTTGACTCCCACTGTGTAAATGCTCATTCAAGACTTCTTCCAGCCACATATAAAATTCACTGGGCACCTTTAAGCATCCTTTGTCATTTTCCCTTATACTGAGCAAGCAGATTTAGTACCTTAATAAAGGTAATTTGGACGGTTCCCTTATTTCCAAAGGAGCTGCCGCAGTGGAAGGATGTTTGATTTGGCACAGATTTTCCTGCCAGATGCAATCTTCCCATTTATTTGAGCTTGGGGTGGACATGCGCAGTGCACTAAGCTGTGACACCCTGAGGTTGGTGCCTACAAACTAAGTAAAAATGAAACTAAACAGCTACAGTATTACCACATTGCAACAGCACCTATCTGAGTTATCTGAAGAAAATGCATGATGTTTAATCCCTGGAATGAGTACTGTAGAGCTCAAATAGGAGTTTCTCAGTAAAAATGTTCTGATGGTGACAAGTGAGAGTTGAAAACATGGACTCTTTTCTTTTTTTCATCAAATACGGACATGCAGGACTGAGAATCCTTTGTTGAGCCCTGGCTCTTGGGTCTTACTCATGCTCTTAGATGGTCCCATCTGGATCAAAGGTTCACCAGTCCTGCCCTGTACTTCTTACTTCCTCTGATCAAAAAAAGAGTCAAACAGAGACGGGTAGGAAGAAAGACAGATGTATACAAATCTTTACACATTTATTTTGTGGAGAGCACAAATTTAGAAGAAAGGTAAGAGAACGTGACTTCGGGCGGATGGAGAGGTGGTGATCAAGACCAAACCAATTAAACATGAACAACCTCCAACAAAGCTACCATTCATCCTCCTTCCCCTGATGGAAAACGTTTCCCTCCTGACGCTGAAAACAGAGCGAGGCGCAAGTCTGCAAAGACAACAGACAAGGAGAGGTCTCTGCCGCTGTGGATTAAGATCTGCTCGCTGTGAGCCACATTCAGATACTCACACAGTCAAAAGTAACCAGGCATCTGCACCGCAGAGTGCAGAGCAGGGAGGAAATGAAAGGCCTGATCTTATTCCTCTGTGGGCAGAGGGATCATATGGCCATGGAGGCCAGGGGAACCTGTTGTCTTTCTCTGCCTGCTCAGACAGATCTTTGTGGTGTTGCTGGGTACAAAAATGTAAAGGCAGATAAGATAATGCAAGATGCATGATCTTAGATCCTTTGTTTCTTCCCCTCTGCTCAAGTGTGTTTTACTGCTTAACTGTAAAGAAAGAATTAGGTTTAGAGTTAGACTAAATGGCAGCTACTGTGGCTTGCGACTATTTAAAAAGTGCTAACCTCTCCCTAGAAATACTGAGAAAGTAATTGTTTTCAACAAGTAATTAAGGTCTTAATCACTACTTGTGTGCCCTCTGCCATTTTGGAGATAATTGCTCCTTTAACTGCTTTGTCATTAAGATTTGAAGGCCTGTAGAAGGCTTTGATGGCTGCTGGGTGGCCGCTGATTGACAGTTAACGCCCCTCCTGCTCTCCCTAAATCCTGGACTTGTGTTAAATTAGACTTTGGCACTTATCTTAAAAGAGTCAGACTTGATGTTTTGCCAGGCACACAGTTCTACTCTATTTATGGTTAAGGAGTTACACTAAAACCTGATTTAAATCTGTGCCATGGGGTACAGTCTAAAGCCTACACCACCTCCAAAGAAATATAACTGCACAACACAGCTATGCAGAGCACTGTGCTAATCAACATACTGTGCAATTGCAGTATATTTCAGTATATTGCCTCCCAGAGGCAATGCTGAAATGACCATCATCCTGCCAGTGTTTCTTAATTGCCATAGACCTCTTTTAAAAAAACAAAAACAAAAAAAACATTTGTCGCTTTTTATTTTTTGGAAAGAATCTTTCTGTCTGGAATATCCTGTGTACATCATAGCGCCTTGAGGCGACTGTTTGTTGTAATTTGGTGGTTTATAAATAAAATAAAATTGAATGGACTGAATTGATTCATACAGTGTGTCAGTGAGCAGCGAAAATAATGATTGCGCATTCTGAAATTCAGTCTTTGCAACATTCACCCTAAACAAAAGGCAACTAATGTACTTAGTTTTCAACTTGAGCATTATGTAATTTACTCTTTTACAATCATTGGCAAGTTTAATCCTAAATATTGCAGTCCATAGCTATACTGTAGAAGTTAAACATAAAAACTAATAAGAAACATACAGTACAGTAATCACAGGCGACTTTTCTGCCTTGTTAGAAGCTGACCTGACATATTAGAATGATAGACACTAGCAAGAATGAGCTGTACTCAGGCATCGATCACCAGACTGCTTGCAGGAAGTTTAACATTTACATTTTTTAAAAATCAAAACAAAAGCCCCCTTGATCTTATGAATGAGTTTGCAGAAAGCGTGTTTAACTTGGAAGCAGATTTGCTTCTGAAAAGATACAAAGATACAGATGAAGGGATGATCAAAAGGGAGAAACAGCTTTGGGTGGCCTCTGCGTTTCCGATTGCCCCATATTGTGTTTTGGAAAAAGTTATTTTGTTTGGGGGTTTGAGCTTTCTGAGGGCACTAGTCTGAGCCGGGACATCCTGTTTCCTGAGGCGAAGATATTTGCCTCTTCAGTTGTCTGTCCTGGGGTGCTGCTTACAGGGCTGGAGAACCTTGAAGGATGTGACTGTTGATGTTTTAATAAAAAAAAAACTGTGTGTTTTAACTGGAAGCAAGATAAAAGTTCCCTGTAAAAGAAATCTGTAATATCTGGATCAATAAATGTCAGAGTTGCTATCAGTGGGTGAGATCATGTGGTGATGAAGATCATGTGATTTTTTTTAAACCTAAATACGGTTTTGAGTCAAACAGTAAGAAGAAATTCTGTCGAAATCATTCAATATGAGAATGTTTTACTGATACAGGCACAATTCCAAACAATTCTAAATCCTTTAGTGTTTACTTTAGGTTTTGTATGTCAGATGAGGCAAGAAACAATTTTTAGAACTCTGGATAGGTGGTAAACAATAATTGCCGACTTATGCCACTTACTTTATTTGGAAGTAAGTGGAAAGTAAGTGTGCTTGAATCATGCCTTTTTATATTATTTATATGATTTTTTTCAGTGGGTAGATACACATGGTGATATTGCTATATTTCTGCTGAATGTGTTTTTGCTGTAGTACTCCAAAAACAGTTCCCAGTGGTCCAAAAAAATGTCGTTTTAATTAGAGACAAGACTCTATTAACTTCCTAAAACTGCAAGGAAATGTAACCAGTATTTTCAAATGGCAAAGATTCACCTAAAATTCAAGGACAAGTCTTTTCTATGCAGTGATGTAACCTCCTGAAATTATTTAACACCAGTTCATCACGGTCTGCTGCACTTCTCATCCGCCTTTAAATCGCACACCTAGTTCTCTGTAAGGTATTTCCTGTGCAGCGTTTATGCTCTGCTCTAAAGGGTGTCACTGTCCTCCTTCACTTCCAGTGGTAAAGAGCGAGTTAGGGAGAAAGGAATGTGGTAATTTGAGTGGGTGGCAGTGGGGATGGATGGGGAGGAGTGCAGCTGGATTAAGTTGTAGATCCTACCTGAGGAATAAGAGAAACATAATAGCTGCATGTGCCTGCAATATCAGAGATTATTCAGTGAACAATTACAGTACATTCTAGCAAAAATCCAGTTTTATTTTATGTGAAATTCACTATAATAAGATGTAAAATGTTGTGCTATGAAAGTTGACAGATAATTTTAACACTTAGTTTTACTTCAGCTCTTTGTATGTTATCTTCACTCCATGGCTGGCAAAGACCAACAACAGGGCAATTAAATGTATCTGCCAGTTGCTTGTGACGCTAAACAGCTACAACATGTAGATGATGGTCAGCAAAGTTGTTGTGATTCTGCGTGTAAAACTGCTGCAGAGCCATCTTTCCCCATAAGAGGAACAGCGTGGAGAAGGAGATCAATATGACTGAAACCAGGAACTAGATATGGATCTGTGGCACAGCTTTGTAAAGTCATCACTGGGGACTGACCTACAGTATTACTTTAGAGAGTTTTGGAGCTGCTGAGTACAAAATTTTATTATTATTTTAATTATTTGGTTATTAAAAAAATAATTTGATCGGTAAAATTAGCTTTCAAAGTGCTTTTTGTACCAGACCTTAGACTTTCTGCTGTAAAGCTGGTCGGTCGAGGTTGACTTGCTTTTGGAGCCAGTCCTCAGCTATTTAAGAAATTGTAGGTTTTGGCACCTCTGGTATATTTTCAGCAAAGATGGTTGTCGCATTAATACAACTTTAAAAAAAAGAAAAGAAAGACGCTCAAGCAAATGTGTGCAGAATTGAAAAACCAAAAACACAAATTTGGTCCTTATATCAACTTACATTTTTTTTTGTACAATACCAACTGCATACCAAGAAATCCATTATTGCAGATGTTACAAGTGAATATGGATTGGAAAAAGTAAAAAGTAACATTTTGTATATTTGTTTATTTCTCAACTTTGCAGATGGGAAGGTTTTCATCACATGGCGGTGATCATCTGGGTAACTGTCTGGTTCATGCCATTCATTTACTGAAAACAGATTCTTAGCTGCCTTATTAGCCATCACCTGATTCCTGCAGCAGTCTCATCGGACGAAGTGATCCTCAAAAAGCTTAAAAGACACTCAGCCTGACCTTCAGCACACTAAGAGAGTGAGTTACCATGGAAAAAGGTTGGTACTAATGTCAGCTGTTCATACTGTAATACAGTAAATGCACAGAATGCCAACAATATATTATGGGGGGACCAAATATAAAGTTTGCATCTGGATGATCAGGTGAATGGGCATCAAATTACCTCATCTCCAAATTATTACCTAGGCAGCTTTTTCTACAATATTTACACCAGTACACTCTGTTGTGTTGTTTTTTGTACTTACTGTAGTTACAGGCAAAAAAAAAAGTGGCAAGAAATCACTGGGTGAGAGAGCTGTAGTGTTTTGAGGTCAGTGGTTTGGTGTAATTAGGCCAGAGACTGTAAAACAGTGAGAGAAGGCTGTGGGAGCATCCAGAAGGAGATAAAAAAATAGAAAGAGAAGAGAGGGGGAGCAGGGTTTTAAGCTAGCTTCTGAGTTCTTATTTATAGGCTGTTGGGTGTGAACACTGGTCACTCTATAAAGGTGATGTCTGCTGAGAAATGCTAGCTTTATCTCATTGATACAATGGCCTCATACACGGCTGACACCGAGCGGAGCCAAAGGGCTCCATACTGAACTTCGCTGCTTAGCCATGAATACTGCCAGGAAGAGTGTGCCACCTACAGGTACTGACAGAGATTGAGAATGTTAGGAATGAGGTAAACTGATACAGTAAAAAACTGTGCCTGTGAGCACTGTTCATTTTTTCAGACTTGCCATGAAGCTTCCTTGTAAATTACTGTGCAGCTTTAACTTTGGTCACAGCCAGTAAGATTGGTGGTGTAGAATGAGATGTTAATTTTAAGGAACATGATTATTCTGTAGTTTGTTAGGGTCAGAAATGGGATGGAAAGACATAAAGAGCAGTTTTTAGCAAACATCTCTAACGAATGCACCTTTATGTCACTTTTTTAGCAACTCATTAATACACATTTACTGGAGACAGACAATTGGTAAACTGATTAGTAAAATGAATCTCTGGTGGTTTTGTTCTTCTCTTGAAATTCATCACAAGTCAAAACTATTTCTAAATAAGGGTAGAAAACAAAAAAAAAGGAATAAAAGTAATCAGTGAGAAAACCCAGAAACACATAAATGAACAAGGCCACAGAAGCACTCACACCCCTTTCCTTTTATAGACTTTTTTTTTAAAGAAGGGAGGCTCATTGCAGCAGTTCTTTGTAGGTTTGGATGCATGACTTGTGGAGCTATTTCCTTTTGGCGTACCTTGACTCTGTTCTCATGATGAAACATTTGGCTGGCAGGAGGGAAGATGAGTGGAAACTTTAGCTTTATTCTAAATGAACAAATGCCAGATGTCACATAAAGTATAGAAAGTACACACATTCACACTACATGAAACACACTCCATCAGTTACTTGCTAGATGCTTAGAGGACATTTGTTAGAAAGGAAACCCATCAGTTTTACCTCCCTCCCTTCATTTACAGGGATGGCTCTCCTCTGGAACAATCCTCTGTCTTTGTTTTCTATTTTCTTTTTTTTTTTCCGTGTCAGCTGTTCCCACTATGATCATTATCTGTTGATAGCTGATGCCAGTTTACATGCCAAGGAATCCATTTAAAAGATGCTTTA
>VUQK01022398.1:45275-70558 GCA_015106715.1 Bujurquina vittata | reverse complement strand
TTTATTAGTTAAAAAATGTTTTAGAGACTTTTCCAGAGAAACCACAACCCACAAATGCTTACCAACTCTGCGATCCTCCTTTACACACAAGGACATAAATCATGACACACTCATACTATGAAAGTAAAAAGTTCTTTATGTGGTGAGTGAGACTAAAAAAACTGTATAGTATATAATACCTCTCCTTCCTGCTGTGAGTGTCCAAGCATCTATTCTTTTGGTAAACTCATCAGTGGGTAAGACCAGTGATTGCAGAGGTAAAAGCAAAAAAAGAGAAAAATGTGCAAATGAAAGCACCTGTTTCTTTAATCTGCACTACCAGCTGAGCGGCTGGCAGACAGCTGACCTGTTTGTGAGATAGGGCCAAGCTGTCTGTGAGCAATTTGCATTCTTCTCTGTGAGGGTTAAACAGTTTTCAGGCGCATTTTTAATATAGTAAAAGCAAATGCATCAGCCTCATAGACACGCTACACAAACAGTGTTGGCAAATACTCTTCACTTTTCACTGGAAGCCACCAAAGTGGACTTTATATTGTAAGTAGAGTAATATTGCTTTAACTTTGAATCTGAATAGGAGTTATTTTATATTGTGCTTTTGGGTTTGGCCATTAAAAACAATATCTTGGTCACTAAATGGAGACAAAGTCGGTGGAAAATGAGAAGAAGTGAGAGAAACTGGTGCATTAATATAGCTCCAAATGATCTTTGAGAAGTTCAGTGTGCAGTGAAGGTACACGCCCGTGCTAAATGAGCCGTGACGGGCTCTCAGAGATGCCGGGGGGGGGGACGACTCATGAAAGGGAATGGAAAACAAAGCCTGAGGAAAATTTCATCTACAGCAGGGCAGAGATTTTTTAACATGTTTTGTGTGCTGTCCTTGATTTTGTTTCTGCGACTCAGTTTTTAATCTCCAAACTTGGCTTCTAGTAATTGGCACTAATAGGGAGCAAATTAAAAACATGGAAAAGGAAGAAAATGTGCTGGGGATGTCCATGAGATTCACTTGATAGGCAAACAGCAGTTTAGTTATGTTTAGGCAGGTGTTGAAAATGAACCACTTGGAAAATTTCATGTATTTCAATCTACTATCTATCTATTCATCATGAAATGAATACCAAACTAATTTCATTTATCTTTGGGGCATACAAAATACGCCTGAAGCACTATTCTATTTATATGTGGCTCCATCATATTATTTTGCATATTTCACAACTTTGTCTGTCAAAGACTTCAGCTATCCACTTTGTTATCTATTTTAAGTCCTGATTTCGTTTTCTTTTTCTGTATAAATGCACAACTTTTCCACTGTCACCTCCAGTGACCCTGTGTGAGTTCACTTTCCCGTCAGAATCTGAAACAAACAGTTGGTAGGAGAACCCCTGGCCAGGTTTGAGGATTACTGTCTGACTTCATCCTTCAAAAAACACACACACTACCACCTCCCCCTCCATTCATTCACCAGTATGTGAGAAAATCAGGATATAAAAAAGTCTTTCCAGGTTACTGGATTCACAAATCTATGAAATATTGTTGCTGCTCAGTTGCATATCCTGTTGTTTTCTCTCTGAGTGTATGTGAATGCATGCATATACAGCAATTTTCTTGTCACAGTTTATTGAGCTCTTCCAGACTCCCTCAGTTGTTTGTGTAATTGCCAGCCAAAATTGGTGAATTCTTGTAACCTGTAATGAACTCCTTTTGCATATAAGCGATTCAGCCTCGGGTCATTTAAGTAATGACTTAAATTCTCTCTCTCACTCGCTCTCTTTTTCTCTTTCTCTTTGTGCAACTCTCATAAAATATTTTTCTCTCTCACACCCTGAGCCTCCTTGATACAATATGTTTTACATCATAAATGTGTCTCAGCCCACTTTCTTTGGACTTGCAAGCTGCTGGATTACACTGCCAATTCTGAGATCTGGAGTGGAAAAAAAAGTCTCATCTTGCAAATAGTGTGGTTCCTGAAGCCATATTTTCTATCAACATAGATAATACAAACATAAATATCTGTAGCACCTTGACAGATGACAAAAATCACAAAAGATTGCTTTCAAATACTTTGCATACAAGAGACTACAACAGAAAGTTAATTTTTTTGGAAAAAGCCTCTGTACAACACTACAGGAGATTTTAAATCAAACTGCATGAAGTGATTGAAGTGCAGATATCGTATCATTGTCACGGTCTACAGTCAAGAGATGCTGTCATGAATGGAAATGCACAAGGTTTACACCAAGGTGCAAACATCTGGTTACACTCAAGAACAAGAATGTCAGACATGACACTGCAGGGCCTTTTAGATGTTTTCTGCAGAGTTCAGAAAAAAAAAAGATTTTGACAGATGAAACTGAATTACTGAATTAACTGAATGATGAGAAGAGATAATTATGGAGAAGGAGAGAAACAGCAATGAAGCGTCTCACGTCATCTGACAAACATGGTGGAGGCAATGTTATGGCATGGGCACGAATGACTGCCAGTGAAGCCGAGTCACTTGTGTTTACTGATGCTGTGACTGCTGATAGAAGGAGCAGGAGGAATTCTGAGGTGTCCAGTGATCCTGATTCTGTGTAAGTTTTATCAGCCGTTACAGGTCGCTTTCTCAACACAATCTTAAACAAACGGTTTGTAGGAGAAGCCCTGGCCAGGTTAGAGGGTTACTGTCTGATTACTGTCTGACTTCATCCTTCAAAAGACACTACCACCTCCCCCTCCATTCATAAATGAATGGAGGGGGAGGTGGTAGTGTAGTGTAAGCCGCTATCTGTACTGTCTTCTCAGATGCTGCAAAACTGATTGGACAGAGCTTCACAGTGTATATGGATAATGACCCAAATCAGACTCCAAAGGCAAAGAAATGCTATATTCTTCAATGGCAAAGTCACCCACCTGATCTCAATCCAACACAGCATGCTCTAAGACCCCCAAACAAGCTAAAAGTGCTGTAGGAAAGGCCTAGCCGAGCATCTCGAGGGAAGAAACACAGAATTTGGTGATTCCAAAGGATTTTCATCCAAATGTTAAAAAACAATCCTTAAATTTAAAATTATGTTAGTTTAATGTTTATGTTAATTTTGGTGCTGAAATTGCTAAGCAGTTACATTTAGCTTACATTTTTGTGAGCTGAAACTCTTCACAAAAATCACATTGTAATCATTTGCTTTCAAATGTTTTGGTGTACAGAGGTAAAACTACAAAAATGGTGTTTGTCCAACAAATTATGGACCTAACTATAGCTGAGAGTAAAAATAAATTACATCATATTACCTTTTATTTTATTATTTTACTTGTGAGCTTGGTGGCAATAAAGGCATTCCAGTCTGTTCTAACTGTAGTGTGTGTGTTCATTATAGTCAGCCCCGTCACACAGCCCATCTACTGTACATGGCTTTGGATGTTGCCAAAATAATATTGTTTTAAACAATTTACAAGCTGTATGCTCATTACAATCACAGATCATGAGCGGAACAATGGACTATTGTGTGATGGATAAATCATCCAAAGATGGAAAGTCTTAAAATAAATCATAACAGTATTATCACAGACACAATAAAGAAAGCACAGTAGTTCCAAGATGCTCTTTATGATCCCATTCTATATTTTATTTTCCTTAAGGTTGTTATAATGGTTCATTAGTGGCTCAATTACTGGCTCAACACTGTAAAAAAAATTCTGATCTTTTTTACTGACAGTACCACCAGAACGTTTGGACACACTCACCCATATGTGTCCAATCTTTTGACTGGTACTGTATATTAGTACACTTTTACATACAGAAAAGATCTTAAGAGATAATTTATAAGTCATATTCAGTTGAACATGTTCATCACACATATTCCACATGACTTTTAGGCAATAAAAGTGTTCAGTGTTTAATGTGTTTAATGTGTGTGTTGTTGCTGCCTGTCAGCAATGTTTAAAGACTGTATATTATCAGTTCTTGCTTTCAATTCTCTGTAGCCACCATGTCCCAGCGTGCCAAGGAAGAATGTCTTTTAACTTGTCTATATGTTTAGCCATTTCGATGTGTAATTACACGCGATGTTTGGTGTCTTTAGCCAGAGGCGAGGTTTACTGCAGTTCTCTTGAAAAAGAAATTGCTCAAGACTGAGAGAGTCAAAAATAATTACAGGCCTAGCAGAACAAGTGTTAATGTCAAACAATGAAGGCGGTTGCCATGTAAACTCCTTTATTACACCTATATTGAGCATGTGCGTATATTGTATAGACATGACAACAGCTTGACATAAGCAGGTAGTTTCATTCCAGTCTCTGGCTAGCACCAGCCCCTACTGTAACATTTCCATACCAGCAAATATTGACATGCCTTATTTATTTACAGTATTTCCTTGCTCTAACACTGTTTGCAAGTAATCTTTTCAATCTAGCTTTATCTTTTCTTTTTCATTTGTTGGTTTGTGATTTAGATGTATCTTAGTTAGCTAGATACAAGATATTTAGGACACTGCTGCAAATTTGGGTTGATGGAGCATGCATGTTGGTGATTTTCTCACTCGCTGGTAAAGAACAGGCAATAGCCACGAGCCAAATTCCTTGCATATTGAATTAAATAATATAATAATACAGTTCTTCCAGATTTTTTGATCATAAATCACTTTGAGTACTCAAGTAGAGTAGACAAGTGCTACATAAGAACCAATCCATTTACCATTTCAGTTGCTCCCTTTAAGGGTCACCACAGCGGGTCATCTGCTACCATCTCACCCTGTTTCATCCTCTACTGTCACACTAACTCTCTGCATGTCATCTTCACACCCATGAACCTCCTGGGAGCTCTTCCTCTTTTCCTCCTGTCTAGCAGCTCCAACTACAACACCTTTTGTCCAATATATCCACTATCGCTCCTTTGCACATGTCCAAACCATCTCAGCCTCACCTAAGCTGTCTTTCTGATACGCTCATTTCTAATCCTATCAATCGTGGTCACTTCCAGTGAAAATCTTCTGGGTGACGAGCCACAGGTGGGAAGACATGGAAATAGTTAATGGTAAAATACACTGGTTCTCATACAGTGCTTTTCTACTCTCCTTGAGCCCTCAAAGTGCTTTGTACTACAGACTTCATTCACATACACATTCATGTGAGCAATTTTTTCTACATTGAAGTGCTTTCTATCTAACACTCATACACGTTAACACTCAATAAATGAACTCAGGGCTCAGTATCTTGCCCAAGGATCCTTTGGCATGCAGACTGCATGAAAAAAAGAAACCCTTCAAGTAAAACTGGAGGTAACCAAAAGACAATTCATTAACACTGAACCACGAAGACACTATCTACTAATATGCTAGGTGAGCTACACTCATATCAACATATACAGGGCCTATACTTTATTTGCAAGTATTAGAAAGCCAATGTGTGTTGCCATCTCTCTCTTCTGACATCTGGGCTGCAGCTGCAGCTGGGAGCGCTTCCTCTATCATTACTATTACAGTCTGCAAGGAAGTTTTCAGTGTCTGTTGACTCTTCAGCTCAGTACTTTAATTTTCTTAAACTTCACATACAAAATAAAAACAAATGTGTACCAGTCTAATTGGTTTCTACCGCCCACCTAATGACAATTAGGATAGGTTTCAGCTCATGTAATAGTAAATATAGCCAGTCACACTGATCATCTGTAGATGTACCAGATGCAGCAATAGAAAAAAAGTGTCTGGTTTCTTACTGTAAAGGAATTGTGGAAGCACAACAGCTTTGTTCATCTCTTTGTTTCCTAATGAGTCAGGAAACAATCCATTTTTTAAACCTTGTTCACAGAGAGTAAGGAGCTTTCAAAATATTTACCCCTTCATCTGCCAAGCCCCACCCCGTGCTCCTTCTTCCGCATTAACATAGTCCTGTCGGCTTTCCCAGACAGCCTTGTTAACATGTCTACCGCACTCTGAGCTTCTGCCAGTGCGGAAATAATAAACAGATTATTTTTTCTAGTCCACTTAACACCAGTCATCATTTGCTTCACACTGCTCTCTCTGTAGTTGACTTTAGTAACTCCCATTAAGTAAATTACACTCTCCAAGGTTTATGCCACACTCTTCTTACTTAACCTGTTGCAAAATTCCAAGAGGAGTTATTGGAGTCTTGTGAAGAAAAACACAGCGTTGCTGAATAACTTTGGGTCTTTCTAGTTTATGTGACAAAGTCTTTAGTGTGAGTGATAATGGTTGAGAACAGCTTAAAGTGGATTTTAAGGGCTGTTTTCTAAGTAACTGAGTCAAAACAAAAGTCATAATTTCAACTCGTGTGAGAGACACCTTTTCCTGTGCATCCTTGAGTTTTCTACAGTCAGCTTGTTTAATGCGCCTCCTCCGATACTATTTGTGCTTTTTATAGTCAAATGAATATGAAAAAAATATGGAAAAATTAAAAAGGGATTTTTTGCTTGCCTAAATCCAACACACACACACAAAAATGCTTTTGATTTTTTAATTTTTTTTTTGCTCAAGTCAAGTAAAGAAATGGTTAACTGACCAAATTATTTTTAGTTTAAGGACAAGTGTGTGGGATTTAGTGGCATCCAGTGGTGAGGCTGCACATTTGCAACAAAATTAATACCCTTTCCTCATAAGTGCCTTTCCAAATGTGGCACAGGCAGTTTAGTGAGAACATCAAAGAGCTGTCTACAGAGCCGGTGTTTGCTTTGTCCATTCTGGCCTGCTGTCAAAACACGATAACAAGAGTTAACAAAAATTAACAAAAACTCAACAATTTTTAGTTACAATTGATGATACATTTACAAATACCCTGACGTCTATCATGTGTCTGTGAACAGAACCAAATCATACAGGTCCTTTAAATATACTTTGACTACAGTACACTACTGCTTCACTGGTTGGTGAGAAAACTGAGTTTCATTTTGCAAACACTGTAGCTCACTCTAAGCGCACACTGGGAAAAGTGTTTTAGTGCTTCCAAACTTGCTTCAGAATCATGCAGTTTTTAAGATTTATACATTATGTTAAGCCATTTTGTCATTGATGCATTGATTGCATAACTGATCCCCCATTTATTCATGGACCCAGGGAGCTTCAGTGGGTAGATAATGCCCCCTTGTGTTTAAGTAGAAGATTTACTCCTACTGTTTCAACATTGACTTATTAGGTTATAGTTCTATTCAAAAAGGTCACTGTAAATGATGTCAAAATAATTGTACTGTAACTTTTCTTCCTTTTTCTGCTCACAGTATGTTATTTATTTTACAAAGGCAAAAAAAGAAAAAAGAAAAAAAAAAGAAAAGCACTGCAGACAACAAATGAAGCAGCGTAAGTTCACCAGGGAGGATTGAACCATTTTTCATTAACTTAAATAAACATAATAACTAATTTATGTACTTTCAGCAACACTAAATCACATCAAGGTGACTATGTTTTTAAAACATCATTAAACATGCATACAATTTGAATTTGCCACGTTAGGATATATACATATATATATTTTACCTTTCTGATTGTGAAATTTTGTTACAATTTTATATCTGCCTTTTTGTCATATAGTTAAAATATATCTATGATTCACACTCTCCACTCTGCTGAGTTTCTGGCTCCTCCTACACTACAGGGCCCCATGTGACCTAGTGACAGGGTGAGGCACTTGTGTTCACTCGTCTCCCAGGGTTCAACCGCTAAGCAGGACCGGGAGGCCAAGGCTCAGACGGAGGGAGAGGTGTTGTGTGCCGAGAGCCATGGACTACCAACAGAAACTGGCTGAAAAACTCACCATCCTCAATGAGAGAGGGAATGGGGTGCTAATACGTATGAACTACATTAAGAAGGTGAGGGAAAAGAGGAAGAGTTAAGAGGCAAACGGTGGATTTATACAGAAGAGAAATAAGGAACCTCTTTTTATTTCATTTATTTTGGTTCAAATGTGAATTACTGCACAATAAAAAGATATCTAAGAGTGAACACGTTAGAACACACTGATTCACTGCTTGGCAATAACATAAAATTGAAACTTATTTTAAATTATTTTCTTCTCAGCTTCCCTGCAACCGTTACAAGAGAGGAATACATAAATTATCCACCTCATCTTTGTTGCAACAGTATAAACAATAGCAATACTTATCAGTAATGTAAAAGGTGAACATATATGTTTCCTTTTTATTGCACGGAAGTAACAGACTCTAAAAAAGGAGCCATATCAGAACGATGACATGAAATACACAAATGATGAAAGTCAAGAGGCTCTTCAGAAGGTGTAACTCAAACTTTGGTTACGAAATATAGAGCTATAAAGTACACTGTTTTTGTGAGCATACTGACTTTGCAGTATACACACAAAACTGTCAACTGTAACTCTAACTGAACTTATTTTTAAGCAGAGGAAGTGCAAACAGGAAGTCGGGCTGTGCTGTCAGTCAACTCTAATTTCAGTTAGAACTTAAAGCTGTAAAAATCTCGCACAAGCTGTTAAATTACTAAAAAAAAAAAATCAAAATTGTACTCATTTTAGCCACATCTGTGTCCGTAGCATGGGTCTTCACTGTTCTAAAATGACTAGAGGGACTGGTTGAGTCCTGTCGACAACCCACACATTTCGGCACAAGACACATCCATGTGCATGCTCATACTTTATGTTTCTGTTCACCAAGAGGGAAGTGGATACACTATTGAAATCGCTGAGCATGCATGCGTTTTTCTATTTCTGCACTCACACTTGTGTGCTTTTAAAGAAGTCTTCTGCTGTCAGCGTCTAAACAGCCCTGAAGGAACAGTTTGATGTTAATATTCTTGCTCAATACCGCCTCAGTTGTTTAAAGAGGTAGTGAAAGCACTGGCAAGTGCCATGGTTTTCCTGTCGCAGGCATTTTTGTCTAACCTTTAACTAGCTGCTCGTCAAAACAAAAACAAAGAAAAAAGGTATGAAACTTAAATGTGAAAACATGACATAGGCTATACTGTGCAAACTGAAAATCTTTGTATCCTTTATCTCCACACCTGCTTTCTAGTCATGTGCAGACCCCAAACTGCGGCCTTCCATCCTGACAGAAAAAGCCATGGAATCTGCCATCAAATATATCAACAAGAAATTTCCCAACATTGACTTCAGGGGAAACATTGTAAGTGCAAACAACATGTGTGCAAACTTACATTTTTTTCTTATATTTTTTAAATGTTTTTTTCTTTTTTTAGCTTGTGATTATAGAGGTTCTGTTTCTTCTCAGTCAGAAAATAATAATTACAGAATGTGATTAATGAAAACATTAATCTATGTAATTAATTATGCCAGGAAATGCTTTGTTCTGTGTTGTAACAGAAACTGATTTATGAAAACAATGCTACCCTGTGGCTTTCTGTAGGGAATTATAAAGTATTCTACCTGTAATATATTCATGTATTTCTTTATTTCATTGAATTCATGTCTTATTATTTGGTACTAATAAACTCAACAATAAGAGGACATTAAAGGTCACCTCACATCAAACTTTTTTCATTACATTCTTATTTCTTATTATGTGGTTATTACAGCAAAATCTGACCAACATCCAGCGACAGAAATCTGAAGTGTTGACTGCCACAGCGAGCTACTACGAATCTTTCCTGGATGTCATTGAGTTCAGGGTGAATATCACTTTTTTCACATCATCTCACATGCATTTCTCTTTTTCTTTATTTCACTAAAAACATAATGTGCTTAATTTTACAGTGGCCTTTTTGACATTTTTTGTTAAAACATAACAAACAGTATGATGATTTAAAAAAAATAATTGCAATAGAAGAATTCAAATTAGCTGTGTGTCATTCCTTATCCAGTACTGTGCAAAGGCCTCGAGCCACCCCTCATTTTTTGTTTATATTTTGCTTCAGAGCAGCCAGACTTTCTAGTAAGTTTTTAAAAATGATCTTGAGCAACAGTTCTCCAGGCATTCTTGAGGTTTTCTTTGGATGTTGGCTGATTTTTCACCCATTATCAGTTCAGTCCTCGTACAGTATCTGACCATTTTCAGTATAATGTTTTTGCTTTTTAAGCCACGATGAATCATTTAAGCATAAAAAGGCACCTAAATCAAGGATGAACCAGTTTTGTGTTTACACATACTAAACAATTTTGCAAAGAACCAATTTTAAATTGTATCTTTAGGCACTTTATTTCCCATTTCTTTAGATAAATGTATGGAAAATGCCAAAGATAACACAGTTTGACAGAATATAGTTTATCAGAAAATAGGATATCTTGGCATGTGCAGTGTGTCCTTAAAAAAACTGAAGAAACTGGATAAGTAGAGGCCAAAGAAGGGGCAGACCTAAAAAACTACCCACAGCACATGATTAGTATCTGAAAGTGATGAAGACATCCAACAAAGACCTGATGCAGGACCCAAGAGATGGATCTGGCCATTCAGTTGCTTTTCAAAGCCTCATCAAAAATGGACTCAGAGGAAGGGTGGCTGACAAGAAGCCATTCTTAAAGAAAAGAAATATGTAGAAAAAGCTGAGGTATGCTAGATTACACAAGAATTGAAATGAAAATCAGTGACAGGTCAGGTCAAGAGAAAAATCCAAATTTGGACGTTTTGGTCATTAATATGTATGGAGAAGGTCAAGTGGAGACCCTGTCATGGTTTGGGGTCACATTTTATCCAGTGGTTTTTCAGTGAGCTTGTTAGAAGCTGGCCAAAACCTTGCTGAACACAGAACATTACCATCAGATTTGGATCCACTATGGAAAGTGCCTGATTGTGGCTTGAGACTTTTGCACAATACTGTATACAAAAAGACAAAGCTGAAAATAGAGGGCAGTGGTGATGGTTGTAAACAGAGTGCTCTTTGTCTCCTTGCCCCCCTCTACAATATTTTAGACCTTTTGTTCCCAAAAATACATTTCCATATAGAGTGGTTTATTGTGACCTAAGAAAGCAATTGATTATATTCCAAATACCAAGGGCAGTTAGCTCAGTCTGGGTTGTTTCAGCTTAATAAAACCTTTCTTGAAATTTGCATATTTCTTTGTGAGGGAGGTTTCAGCCATGCCAAGGCTTAATGGTATTTGTAAAATTGCAATCATCAAGATTTAGGTATATACAAATTATTCATGATTATAAAGGTTCCCAAAAAATGCACCAGATGCATGTTTTCTTATATGCACAGCTTTCTTTTGTAATCCAATCCTCCTTTCTCCATTCAGGACCACGTTTATGAGTTGTTGAACACCATAGATGCCTGTCAGTGTTTCTTTGACATTGTAAGTATTTACTGTGTGGCTAGTGTTTCAGTAAAATCATTAAAGTTGTGCACAGCAGCTACTGGTAGTTTGAGAATCTGTCACCCTTTTTCTTACCTCTTCATTCCTTCTGTTACTGCTGCTGTGTGGTTCATTCAGACACGCTAATAATTTAAGTGTGCGATATCTTAAATGGCAAGTAATTTTAGTGCAAATGATGATACCAAAATTGTGATTTCAGTCAACCAACTTTGACTTCACCAAAAACTACCTGGACCTGATCATCACGTACACGTCTGTTATCATAACGCTCTCTCGCATCGATGATAAGAAGACTCTTGTGGGCATGTTCAACTGTGCCCACGAGATGACAAACGGAAGCAGGTGGGGGAAAACATCTGAAACTGTTTTGGGTGCAGACTCAAACACATTTAACTAACTGTAAATACCAGAGTTTATTTAGCTCATACTGTAGAAGACCACAATCTGTATTTTTTCATAGAATACTACAATATCGGCCTTTTTTATTCTCCTTTGTAGATTAGATTAACATTGCACTGGTATTTTGTTTCTCTTTTTTTTTATTATTATGCATTGGCTGATTGTGAATCCTGCAGCGACCCCTCCTACCCTCGGCTTGGCCAGATGTTCCTGGAATATGACCATCCCTGGAAGAAGCTCACTGAGGAGTTTGGACCTCATACAAGGGTAAATAAAAAATATTGCACAAAGGTACACTTTAAATAAGGTACAATATGCGATGCTTGTACTTTTACAAGTTTTTAAAGGTTTTTGTTCCACCTTGCTTTTCTTTTTCCAGTATCTTCTCTGCCCAAGTTATTTTGTGGCTGCACCTCTCTATCAGTTAAAATATTTTAGTTTATTTATTTTTTGTTATTTTTCTTCACTAATTAGTTTTTTTTAATGCTAAACCATTAAAAGGGTTTACTTGTGGGTCATCATGAAATATGCCCGTGTGTGCAACAAAACAAATTGCCATTTATGAGCCTTGTTTTAAAGTGTTGCCATCTCTCAGTATTTTGTCCTTTTGACTTTTTAAATGTTCTCTCTTTCTATCCATCTTCCTCACTCACTGTCCTTTGCACCTTGTTCCCTCTGTCAGTCTGTGACAGCAGCATTGCTTTCACTGAAGATGGTCTACCCACGGAGGAACCTGCCAGCAGAGCAGTGGCGGAGCGCCCAGCTCCTCAGCCTGCTCAGTGCTCCAGCTGCCATGCTGGACCCAGCCTGTTGTGACACTGTGAGTCCACCCTCTCATAACCTCAACTCCTGTTTTTACTTCTGACAGAGTGAGAAAAGATGTAGAGAAATATGAAAAGGTTTCACAAACATATCTATATATATATATATGGTATATATACCACTTCAGGCCTTAACTAGATCTGTGCCTGTGGTCTTCCATTTCCTCACTATGTTCCTCACAGTGGAAACTGACAGCTGAAATCTCTGAGAGAGCTTTTTGTATCCTTCCCCTAAACCGTGATGTTGAACAATCTTTATTCATCAGGTCATTTGAGAGTTGTTTTGAGGCTCCCATGTTGCTACTCTTGCAATTGGCCACCTTAACCCTTTCTCATAATTGGATTCACTTATGTATGTAGGTCAAGGGTCAATTAGCTTACAAAACAAATGTTGTGTTTTAATAATTAGTGTTAAAGGCATTCAAATCAATAAAACAACAAGGATGCTCAAACTTATGCACCTACCTAATTTTGTTTAAATAATTATTGCACACTTTCTGTAAATCCTATAAACTTCATTTCACTTCTCAAATATCACTGTGTTTATCTGCTAAATGATATATAGTAATCATTTTAATAAAGTAAATGTGTCTGTGGCAGTTAATAAGTTTGTTGTCCACTACAGATGGCGTGTGAATACCTGTCTATGGAGACAATGGAGCGCTGGATTATTAGTAAGTGTTTCTTATCCTGAGAGGTACCTTTTTAAAAAAATTTTCTGAATATAATTTGTAGCAGCATTTAAGTTGTTTGAGAACCTATTGGATACACCGGCATCGTAAACAGAAAAATGGGCACACACTAACTTCAGCCTTTTCTACCTTCCCTTCCTTAAAAATCGCTCAAAATCAGAGATCATTTCTGATGAAGCTTCAGCAAACTGTAGATGGTTCAGCTGAAGGTCCAGCACATACTTGCCTGTGGTTCTGTGGGAATCACATTGTTGGTGCAAAACTATTTAACGCCTGTCAGCCTGTGTTATCTTTGGCATTTTTCGTAGAATCAACTAAAGAAATTAGAAAAAACTGTATTTTTGTGAGAGGCTGTTAGTAACAAAGTGTCTAAAAATACAATTTAAAAGTGGTCCTTTGTTAAGTTGTCTGTTATGTGTAGACACAGCACTGGTTCATCCCTCCATTTAGATTTATTTTTTATTCTTGAGTGATTCATAGGTCAGTGTTAAGTGGGTTAAAAAATTCTTCTGAAAATGGTCAGATACAATGACTGAAATTAAAATGAGTGAAAAAGCAAAAAATAAAACAAACAAACAAAAAAACAACAGCAACAAAAAAAAACCCCACAACTTTTAAATACTTTAAGAAAGCCCGGAGAGCAAGAATTCACCTTCAGAAGAAATGCTGGTATTCTTCAGAACTGTGCTGCTTGCTTTGTTACTGAGATTCTTTTAAACATCGTGACAATTTGATGATCAATGAATGATGCTGAATATTTTATTTTGGTAAAGCTCATGTTGAAAGCTTGGATGATCAGAAAGGAAAGGGAATGGGATAGGGGAATAGACTTTTTTCTTCTTTTAGCTCAAGAACAGATATAACTATTAAAGAAAACCACACCCTATATTTTAGTAAGTAAGCAAGGAAGGCTCGAAGGAATAAGAAGAAGGAGAAGAAGAAGATGAGGATACTTTTGTTAATCCTGAAGGAACTTTGGCCAGTACCCCAGTAACTCATAAAACACAAAACATCAAACATAAAGGCTAAGGGGACAAAAGTACAAAAGAATTTTTTTCTTCAAAGAAAGAAAGAAAGAAAGAGAAAGAAAGAAAGAAACAAAGAAAGAAAGAAAGAAAGCTGTCACATTCCTTTGATAATACCTGTTAACTGTCCTCCCTGTAGTTGGCTTCCTGTTGTGCCACTCAAGCCTGAATTCTAACCAAGCCTCCCAGGAACTGTGGAAGATGGGGCTGCGAAGTGGTGTCTACTTGACCCTCACCAGAGATGAAGTCCTCAACATACACAAGGTCACAGAGGACCTCTTTGACAACTTCAAAGGGTATGCATTGTACACTGCTATAGTGTACTTTTACTACACTGTGGACTGTGATAAATAGCCTCTAATTAAGCAACCACAATAATAAACCATGGACAAAATATAATGCACCTGTAGTTAATAAGTTAAAAAGACACATTTCCTGATCACTCTCATCAACACATCTATAAGTTCATAAATTAATATTTCATCTAGTTATTTATTTTGGTCTTTTTCATCAGATATAGCAAACGAATTGCAGACATCAAGGAATGCCGTGAGCACGTTTTAGTCAATGGGTGAGTCTTGGAGGCGATTACACACTTTTGAGATGTTGGTGTTATAAATATTCAATGAATGTATTTTTATCTTGACACAAGCTGTAACCACCAATAACCCGTGTGTGCATTTTGTCTTCTCTCTCTGCATAGTGGAGCTATGCACAGAGAGAGGAGGCAGTTTCTGAGAGGAGCAATGAAGGAATTATGCAAAGTTCTGGAGGATGAACCTGGACTTCTGGGACCAAAGGTAGAGCAGCAAAATTTAAAGTAACTTCATTATTGCAAGATATTTCTCAAAAATGACATTCACACATCACACATCCAGTGGTTTCACATTTCATGATAATTTAGGAGCTACCAAACCCAAACTGAACATCTTTCCTAGCATTCATCTTTCTTCTGTGTTCTGTGTGCCAATCAAATCCCCAAGGCCCTGTTTGTCTTCATGGCCCTTTCATTTTCCCGTGACGAGATCCTTTGGCTTGTCAGACACACTGACAATATGCCAAAGATAAAGGTGCCCGAGGACTACATTGACAAGTAAGTATATAGATTGTAAATCCTGGTTGTGGTCTGCTGGCGCTGCTGGTGTTGCTGACAGTGTGCAGAGGTCTGGCTGTTATTGTTTAAATTTCAGTCACACAGAGGACAGTAGCAGTGAAATAAATCAGGCATGTCACTCACAAAATCTCTTTTTCATTTGGCATTCATCCTTAATGTAAATCCTCAGTAAGTTACATTCTCCCTGCTTCCAAATCCACAATGCAGCAGCTGCATTCAGTATTCAGTGTTACTGTGGCTTCAACTTTTAAATCATCCAAAGGAGTAATATGCTGTGTTTCTGCCTCAGTTCTTTTTTTTTTTGTTTATTTTCCAGTCAGATGGCTGAGTTGCTGTTCTACATGGAGAAATTAAGAAGTCTCATGACAAAGTACAACAGTGTGGTTCAGCGCTACCATGTTCAATACCTGGCACAGTTTGATGCCTTGGTTCTCAATGACACCATTCAGGTACTGGAACATAACAAGAGTATGCCTGTGCATACATCAGCTGTGGAAAACATTCATGCTGCATTAGAGTGAAACACCCCCCCCCCCCAAAAAAAAGAAAATAGCCCAACAGTAACAACAAAACAATAAAAATAAATAAATCAACATTCATCAACATTCTCTTTCTTTATTGCAGAACATGTACGTGTGTCCAGAAGAGGAGTCAGTCTTAATGAGCTCCTTTGTTTCAACTCTTTCTGCACTCTCAGTCAAACAAGGTAATCAAAATGCAATACAGAGCAATACCTACATTTACCTGTAAATAAATAAGTAAAAAAGCAAACAAGCAAACATGATAGTGATTATGATCTCTGGCATCTCCGTGCAGTGGACAACAAAGAGGAGTTTGATTTCAGAGCTCTTAGACTGGATTGGCTAAGATTACAGGTATGCAAGTTTATTGTATAGACTCAAATGTTCAGATAACATTTATGTTTGTGCCAGGAAAAAAAATCATCATATTGGGATAATTTTTAGGCCTACACAAGCATGAATAAGGCCCCCCTTCCACTAAAGGACTATCCTGACTTGGCAAAGGTGATGAACCTGATCCAGTTTCACACCAAGGTGGTGGACGCTCTAGAAGATCTCTTGCATGAAACATCTGACCTGTCCATCTTGTGGTAGGTCTTCTTCTCTTCTCTTCTCTTCTCTTCTCTTCTCTTCTCTTCTCTTCTCTTCTCTTCTCTTCTCTTCTCTTCTCTTCTCTTCTCTTCTCTTCTCTTCTCTTCTCTTCTCTTCTCCTCTCCTCTCCTCTCCTTCTTCTCTGACTGCTAACTTTTTATTGATGATTGTTTGTTCTGTTTCCCAGCTTCTACCCACGGGTCTTTGAGAAGATGTTTAGCCAAAGCAGTGAGGAGATGAATATGAAGCGTTACCTAATGGCCTTCCCTTTGGTCTGTTCTCACTTCAGTCAGTGTGGAGACCCTATCTGCCCAGAAGAGGTCAGTGTTCGGTTATTTGCTGAGCAAGCCTTATATCACATGCCAAAGGTAAAGAGTACAGTAGACATGAAACTTGATTTGTAGCTCTCATGAATGGTTGTTCATGACAGCTATATTATGCTGTATACGTTGATGACAATATTATAATTTTATATAGAAACTGAGACCTCTCCTTTTTGTTACTAGATAAGATGAGTGAATATTCATGCTGTATGTGTTTATCTAGACCTTTTCCCAGCTTAGTCTGCACTATTATAATGAATTAAAGCAGCTCTTTCAGCAGTGCCTAGGAATGTACCTGACTGTGCTTTGGCACATGCATTCCTCTTTTCTGTGTGCCAGCATGCACATGCATGATTGTGTTTCTTGTGTGTCTAGATAGAGGCAATGGAGAAGAAGAGTCTGCGCCTGTGTGTCACCTTCTTGGAGCAGATAGCCAAGCAGACCAGCAGTGTTGTGTTAGATATATGTGCTGAGCAGCGCAACCTCAGCGATCAGGTGAAATTTGAGTCTATTTTGGGCTTAAAAAAACTAATTATCTAACAGATTTATCCTGCCAAAATTCATGTCCAAATATAATGACACTTGCCGTAGCTGGAGGCAGCGAACAGACTTGGGAATTTGAATAAAATGACAAGGCAGGTCTGCAATTCTGGATTTCATTAAGATGTGTTGTTTCTTTAATCCTTTGAGAAAAATGTGACGAAAGGTTCCTTTTTGACTAAATCTTTGCAATGTGAATGAAAACACGCATAATTTGTTTTTGAGGATGTTACCTGATATTTGCATGATATTTCTTCCCGCCTATCTGTTCTCCCTCTCCTTTCTTTCTCTGCATTCATTTTCCTACTTGATAACCCCCCTCAGCTGCTGCCAAAGCACTGTGCGGTGACCATCAGCGCTGCCCGATACAGAAAGCAAAAAAAGCAGATGCCAAAAAAAGGAGAGGTCCAGAAAGAAAAGCCAGGCGCTGAGAGCCTCAGGAAAGACAGAGCAGTCACTAACAAGTCAGTGTTCTCTTTGTTTCCCCTGATTATTTCCATCTCTTTCTCTAGGAGAACTGGCAGATGTTTAGAGTATGTCTAAGTGAGTGTAACTGACACAACCCTATTCTCTGGAAATGTTTTTTTTTTTTCACCAGAGCTTGTTGAAGTCAAAGAGCAGTTACATAAACACTCAACAGTATTGGATCAAATCAGTTCTTTCAGTGCCTCACGGGTTTCATTTTTTTAGTTATTAAGAGGAAAGGATGAATGTACTCTTCCACAGAGAATAATTGGTTTTGGACTTTAATTCCCTCTAAGGTGAATCAATCAGAGTTGACAGGTACTGAGTCAAGCCTGTAAAAGTTAAAAATGAAGCACTGTAGACTATTAGATTTATTTTATTGAGGTGTTTTTACAGTTTGATCACATTCTATAAATAGCCATACTCTACTTAGAAAGGTCATTAATAAAGTCGTAGTTCTGTCTCTCTCCCCATTCACCTTTCCTCCCCCTGGCTTCAGTTTACAGATACTGTATAGTTTTTACAAGACATATTTTAAAATTCTCTAACATGCTTTGTTACCTACAGGATCTGTTATTGTCAAATAAAGACTTGCAATCACTCTCTCTTCCTTTTTCTCTAGTATGGACAAGTTGCACCTGCTGCTGACGGAGCTCTGCTCCTGCTACAGTCTTTGTGGTGACTTTATTGTTTTCGACCACATCGTCGTTCCCACGGAGTTCCTCGTTTCTCAACTGGAGACGCGTCTTTCTGAGTATGTCACATGGGGTTATTATAAATACATATAGCGGCAGAAATATCATGACTGACTGTCTCAAGAACTTGAAAAAAGATGACGTGACTTTTTTTTTGAAGATGTTTTACCTCTCACCCAAGAGGCTTCTTTAGTTCTAAAATCTAAAGTCCCGGGTATTTAAACCCTAGTGGGGGTTGTCTCCTTTGGATGAGGTCATTAACCTACTATTAATCATCAGGTGTGAAAAAAATAGGTCACCTGAAAGGCTGGGGCAACGTCTCACAGTGGTTTCACCCAAAAACCCTGGTGGCGATGAGCCGTGCCTTTTTTCACATCTTGGCTCATGTGAGGACACACATAATTAATAATGGGTCAATGACCACCTCCAACAAAAGCACAACTAGGATTTAAACACCTGGTATTCTCCACCTTTTGGTTTGAGACTTGAAGAAAACTTAAAGAAGTAGTAAAAGGTCTTCATAAACTTAAAGTCCAGTTGCCTTTTTTTTCAAGCTCCAGAGACTACCATGACCTGGAAGATTAAGAACCTACACAGACATGATTACTGATAGTTTTTTGTGCAAAAAGGACACATTAAATATTGTTTCTTTTGCCACTGCACAGCTATGTGGTGCAAATCTTCCTCTGCATATTAACATAGTGCTGACTCCATGTTAAAACTGAGTGAAAGCTGTATACATTCTGTGTGACCTTTGTTCTGAATAGATTGTAAAATATTAAACCTAAGAAGTAATAATTTTTTTTTACCAGGATTTAGAGAGCCGGAAAAAGCAACACATGGCTGATCTTTCCTAGAGACAAACAGGGAATCATTCGGCTCTTCTTAAGTGCCTTTTCCATCACTTTAGTGAGCCCTACTTTCTCACCAGGTTTTTTCATTAAAAGCTATGTTCTACCATCTGAAAATATCAGAAGAGGTTTATCATGCCCTTTACTCTGTATTATTTCAGTGCTTATTGCTGTTTAGATTAGCTTTTGGTACCAGGGTAACCTAATGTTTCCCTGTATATATTTTGCTTAGTCTTGCTGCCTTAGCTGATGATTATCATCTCTCTTGAAGAGTGGCATGCTTTCAGTGATTGGTCCTTCAGTGGCTAAAATTGTTTTAAAAAATCAGGGAGAGAAAGTGAGCGAATTAAAGTCTTAACAAATTTAAAAAAAACACATTTACAGTGAAGCTTTGAAACAATGAATGCACTGACTTAAGGAGAGTAGTACCAAGTCACCATGGCTCGTTTAACCCATTTTAAGGTCCCATCTGTCCACCTTCAGTCCACTTCAGCCCAATCACAAGTGACATCGGTTAAACATATTTCTCCAGAGTCATCATCAGAATGGCCAATTACAACCAGACCACCCAGGAGATCACCCGTCCCTCTGACCTCCTGGCAGGGATAAAAGCCTACATAGCCAATCTGCACAGCCTCTCCTCCTACATCAATCTGGACGTCACCCGGCTGGTGAAGAGCGTACTGCTGCAGCAAACTCAGCCACTCGACTCCCACGGAGGGCAGACTGTTACAACTATCTACACAAACTGGTGTGTTTCAGAAATAGACGTATCTACTGTATGCACTAGTATACATTTAAAACACATATCTAAATATGTGTATTTATTTATACAGTATAATAATTTGTACACTTGTAGCAAAATCATTACAAGCAAAAATCCACCATGCACACAGAAAAATCTGTTATGCAGAAAAGTGAATCCTCCTGAACCTCCACCATTTACCCTCTCACAAACTCTCTTTAACCTTTCTTTTTCTTGTTTTGTGGGTTTTCCTCTACCTCAGGTTCCTCGAGAGTCTTTTGCGCCAGGCTAGCAACTCCCTCATCGTCCACTGCCCTACGCTGCACTGCTTTATCAGCCAGGCTACTGACAATGAACCAAGTTTCAGAGCAGAGGAGTTTTCAGATATTTCAGGTCAGCTCTATAGCTTGATTATTATATTTTTTATCTGCAGAAAAAAATTGACCTGTTTAACATCACAAACCGTGCCTTTTGCACATTTTTGTGTTATCACAGTGAATACTGAAAGGTATTGGAGATAATAAATAAATAAGCATATATAAACAATGTCATAATAATGTATTTGGAAATATAGGGTTTTTTGGGGTTTTTTTTTGTCTTTTATTGCATGCTTTGTTATGGGATGGTAATTCAGAAGACATTTATCAGTGACTTGCAGGCTGTAGTATCCATAGCAACAATTCCAACTTTTTATTATGAGCTTGTCCACACTGTACTCTGGTTTCATTTATCCATGCTTCAGTAGTATCTCCAAATTGTGAAGAATTTTTAGTTATTTCGGTGTAATCTGAAAGCAGATTTCCATGTTACAATATTTACCACATTTTATCCTGTAAGAAAGTTTGCATAAAAAATATATAAAGATGTAAATTCTAAACATTTATTATTATTATTATTATTATTATTATTATTATTATTATTATTGCTAGACCATGTTTGTACATTTGATAGGTTAAAAAAAAATTCAGTAGTTCAGTAGATTCAGTAATCACGATCCCAGAGCCCAAAGAGATGACTCACTCTTTTTAGACAAATATTGTGTGTCTCATTGACTCCTGTGACTGTGTGTAGAGGAAGCACTATTGCACAAGAGGATGTGGAGCTTGTCATTGTGGTAGTGTGAAGTATTTTCTTGCGCACACCATGCCATGTGGCTCATTCTTGCCCTGCTTGAATAATTTGAACTTCAGTATTGCTTATCAGCTCCTCAACTTTTTTCCTCCATGCCTCATAATTATTCCAGCATGCCTCGCATCCACACAGCATCTCTTTCCACCTCCACACCACCCCACAGGAGTGATGTACCTCTTTATGACTACATTAAGGCTATATTCACTCCACTACAGACCTTGGTTTCTGCACGCACGCACGCGCGCGCACACACACACAGGAAAACATGTGCAGCATACATGCAATCATAAAGGAGATCGCTGCACTGCAATAGACACCCCCACACAATGTCATCCTTGCTCTCTATATTTACTCCTCAGTGAGTATCTGTTTGCCTCACAGTGAGTCACTCGCCTGTCCATTAACTGCTTCCAGTTTCAACCACACATATCCTTATTTGTCCATGTTCATTCAGAAGTCAAGTTGAGTGAATGTCCTAATAGATATAGTCGTTTCTGTCTCACTGATTCAGTTACGCTCACAAATCAAATTGAGTGAGTTCGTTTTCTCCTCTGGTAGAGTCATGCTTTGTATCTGATTCCTACAAATAATGTGTCTTCATCTAAGCTTTCTTTTGTGAATCCATGTAAACATCCAACATGGAAGCAACACCAGTTTAAGCTTCTGTTGATCCCTCTCATCATCATTCTTAAATGATTCCTGTCAACTTCTGAACAGAGTTACAGGCTCTGGCAGAACTAATTGGTGCATATGGCCTGAAGTTTCTGAGCGACAACCTGATGTGGCACATCACCTCTCAAGTTACTGAGCTGAAGGTACAGTATGAGTCACTGCTTTAAAGATTTGCAGCCTGCATTTTTTTTTTCAATAATGGGAAGATTTGTTTTTGGTAAGCATAGCTCTGGTTTTCCTACCATTTTACTTCTTGCATTCACTTTTTTTCTTTCTTTGCTGCCTCTTTGTATGTGGCACACGGTGCAGTAAGTGCAGTAAGTGTGGCAGTCTGGCTTCTGTTCTGGGGCCTAGAAATGACCAATCCAGAGAGCCAGACAGACAGAACTGACCCCTGCCTTGGCTCTTGCTGTGGTTGAGAATCAATAGATTTTCACACAAAAAAAGAATGGTTAATTCAGCTGTGCTGTGTCTGGCTCAATACTTTGCACCTATGATTGAAATGACAGGATGCAGAATGCCCTGCCACACAGATCTTTCACTGCTATGACGTCTCCCTGTTATAACTTCCACCTGTTAGCACTTATTCTGCCTCCTTCTCTCCCGTTAGAAAATGGTGATTGAGAACATGGACATCCTGGTACAAATGAAGAACAACTTTGATAAACCTGAGGAAATGGTCAATCTGAAAAAGAGGCTGACAGGTGAGAACTAGAGGGTTACGCAGCATGAAGAGATAAGAGGAGGAGCTGTGATGGAAGAGGAAGAGGTTGAATAGAGTTCAAGGAAGGGTTTTAAAGAAGGAAGAGGACATGCTGAACAGAGTTCAACCTCTTACACATAAAAAAAAGTATGAAGATGGAGGAACTCGAAACAGATTAGAGAGAAAAAACAACAAGAAATAGAAGGAGAAGAACAATAGATTCATTTTTTTTAAGGAGAGGCTATGATTTCCTTTTTTAAAAAAACAATTTACTTATACACACAAATCACTGGCAACCCATTATTCTGCAACTACAATATACATACCACATGTTCACATGTTTCTCCTGAACCAGTAGTTGGAAAAAAAAATAAAACTAAAAAATATAGCAAATAAAAATCTAATGAGGGGTATTGTAGCCCCAGATTCAGAGGCTGACCCTTTTAATAGTAATCTACTCTTCACTGGCAGTAATGCAATACAGGATCCTGAGCTATAAGATCTGCTGCAGGTTCTACTTGTGCTCAAGTGTCCATAAAAACACTACAAAGAATACAGCTGTAAAGCCCTGATGTCTTTTATGTGCGCCTCTAGGAGGAGAGAATGTTCTGAAGAGGATGACCATCATCGGTGTGATTCTGTCCTTCAGAGCAATGATCCAGGAATGCCTGAAAGAAGTAATGTCCAACAAGATTATGATAACACAATGTTTCTTATGATAGAATTGCTTAGAATATGGTCTAGCAATAGAAGATATAAAATTGTGATATTGTTTTCAATACCCACAGAATTTCTTTTTTTCCCGCTACATAATTCTAATTGGTATAATTATATACCAAAACAACATTTTTTTCTGTACCAGAATGAAGATTAAATATGATAGATGAACAATACGTTGTTGAAAGAAAACGACTCACTTGATATAAAAAGGTATTTTTCTTTCTTGATATATGGTCTCAGTAATGTTGTATCATATAATCCTGTAATTTAGGTCATGCATAAACACTGCCCCTACCTGATGGGACCCATTCAGTGCCTGAGAGACTTCTGTTCCCCTGAAGCTGACATCCAGGTAAGTCCCAGCTATTATCCCACATGGAGATCTTACTGAATAATAAAAGTATAGTAATCAAATATTCATGACTCATGCATCATCACATCATGATCAACAGTTTCCACTGGGTCACATAACTGTGGAAATCTTAAACTGTTATTGTATTAACATTCCACTAAATGCACATTTACCATTATTTGCCTCATTATGAATATAGAATATACATATGTATATGTCCATGGGTGCCATAATTTATACATTAAAATACCAGATGGCAAGCAGCAGTAGGACTGAGCTGGGGAACTCAGAAACATTTTTGGTTAAGTACCAAGCAAATTAAATTCCTTATCTCCCCCTGGACCAATCTGTGACTGTGACTCATGAACTCTCCCTCACTTTACTTACGTCTGGCTTCTGATTGAGGCATGACAGCCGTGCCACAGTCCGGGGCCAGGATAACCCCAAAGACGTCAGAAGCCCCTTCATGCCTTCGTGAGAGAGAGTCTGATTGCTGCTGCAGCTCTGCTCTCTGAACCACATCAGTGGAAACATTCTGCCCAGACAGGCCAACCATGCATGCAACCAGAAATAGGGCAAGATCAAAAGCTATGTGTCAAGACAAAGACATCTAGTCTTTGATTTAGTGTAACTTCTTGGAGAGTAAACCGTTGTTGGTTTCATTATGAAATACAAAGCTCAGAGCAGCATCCCATAATCTGCAAGAAATACAAGAAATGATTAATATTTAACCAAAGCAGTAAATTTGAACTTTGATGGGTAAATCATTCAATCACTGTGTTGTGTACCTTAAGGGGTGACTTATGGACAAAAAACTGAAAAGCTGCACATGAAGAAGTTAAATACGCTTTACTCAAGCATCATTCAGTCACTGCTGCTAATGCTTTTTGACCTTACAGGTAACGCTGAGCATTTATGAGCTGGCTTCTGCTGCAGGGCTGGCGTGCGATATCGATCCTAGCCTCGTTGCAGCAATTCGCAGCATGCAGACAGGTAACACTTTAACTGTTAGTACCCCTGATATGGTGCATTGTTCACTAATGGCTTATTGATTATGAACAGAAAGTTTTGTTTTACTTTTTTAAAAAAAATATAATTTCATCTTAAAACCTTACAGATAACATGTCCCCTGATGAGGAACACAAGTTGTCCCGTTTGTTGCTTGTCTACATTGCTGTGTCCCTGCCCACATTAGCCCTGGACACCAACTCACTCTACAACCGAGAACATGGCGGTGAATATTTATTTGTCCCTTTCAGCTGCTTCAAGTGTTTTGACTGAAATTATTCTCCAGGCTAATAAGCTGTTCTTCCATCCATTATTTACCAGCTGCTGATAGTGTATAAAAGAGGTGCTCCACCCTGAAACACGAGGCTTATTAGCATCTCTGTGTATCATACTTTCCAGTCTGGCACGGTCTGAAGCAAAGCATGCCAGTTAATGAGAAACACGTTTCTGTGAGGGACTTTTGTTTACAGATAACTTTGTCTGACGTGCATTGATACAGTTACTCTTGGCATGTGGCCCTGCTGACCCTAAGTGCCTGGCTCTGTGCCTAGACTAAAACATTAAGAGGAGCAATGGCTGAGATTTCCATCAAAGGACAGAGTGGCATTTGTCACAGATTATTTTCTTTGCCTCGATTTTCCATTGACATATTTAACCCCCCCCCCCCCCCAAAAACACCTTAACACCAAAGAAAA
>VUQK01022398.1:34942-45255 GCA_015106715.1 Bujurquina vittata | reverse complement strand
AAAATTTTTTTCCTTGCCCCCATTTTCCAATTACATAATTAACCCCCCCCCCCCCCAAAAGAAACCTGTAAACCAGAGGAAATATGCTCAGCACGCTTCTTCTTAAGTGTTCATTAAGCAAATTTATCCAATTGTTTGACCTCAAAAGCATCTTTTCTGTGGTAGTAATGGGTTTTGTATTTATATTTCTTTAGGCCACAACAACAACATCCACTGTTTAGCTAGAGCTATCAACCAGCTGGCTGCTGCCATGTTCACCGTCCAGAACAAGAACATAGAGCAGCAGCTCAAGGAGTTTCTCCTGGTGAGTAACACAGATGTGGGTTGTGATTCAGCTTAAAATACAGTACAAAATATTGTAAACCAATACTGGCAAAAATCCTGACTGTTTACACCCCAGGATTCCAACAGGTCTCAAAAATTTCAGTAAAGGTAAAAGATATATGCCAGAGGACAAATGATTTCTACTGGCTCTGAAAATATTTTAGTCTCAGGGCATTCTTAAGATACTGCCAACCTTTTGCCTCCGCTGAGATCAAGCACAGCAGAGCAAAAATGTTCCAGTTGTTTGATTTGTCTCTTTTTATCCTCGTGTCATTCCACAGCTGGCCTCGTCCACACTGCTTCAGCTGGGACAAAACGTGGAAAGAATGGAGATAAAAAACCGAGAGTCCATCTACCTGCTCCTGCACATGGTAGGTGTGGCAGTGCCTGCTTTCAAATTACAGTGAGGAATCTGTGAGTTTATCATTTGACTTAAACCTTCTGGCCTTTAATTAACTAAGGATTTTTTTTTTCGCTTTACAATGGCTGGTCAGACCTGCAATGTCTTCTTTAATGCCTTACTACGTATCTTCAAAGCATTTATAATTGGACAATTAACAACTCCTTTTTAAACTCATTCATCTAGATCGTGGAGCAGTCTCCATTCTTGAGCCAAGACATGCTGGAGAGCTGCTTCCCATATGTTCTCCTTCGAAATTCCTACAGGGAGGTCTACAAGTCCTTTATTATCACTCTGGGCTGAAGACGTAGTTAAGAATACTTTTCATTTAACATTTATTCAGAGTAATTTAATATACACTGATGTTTTGTTCTGTTCTGTTTTGTTTTGTTGCCATTTATACATTTAAAAATGTTTCCACACAGGTTAAATGTGGCTTTGGATGTTTTGATCACTTGTTTTACTAAATCAGACCTTCCTTTTATAATACTGATTGGACAGTGTTAGTGTTATAGCGCTCAGCTTAAATAATAATGATAAAAAAATCTGATAGTATTATATTTCAAGCCATCATGAGTACAGTGATATAATGTTTTAAAAATTCCTAGAATACAACCACATCCCATGTTACATTGTCTAAATTGTTGCATGAACAGTTGGTATGTACCATTGTTTCAAACTAATTTCCATGAATAAAGTGAAAATAATGTGCTTTTTTTGCCTTCTTGATCAATATTCAGCATGGGTTCCTAGTCTTTTTTTAGTCTGTTTTCCATCCTCGCTTACCTCATCGTTTCTCTCTGGATGTTAGTCCTGTCCTCTTCATATTTCATGGACAGGTTCAGTGATGCACTCCAGTTTTACAGAGCTGGAAGTGCTTGTTGCTAATTTTAGATGGCCCTCAATGATTATATTTTGCAATGACTATATTTGCCATGCCACACCATTCTTTGCTTTTCCTCTCTCTTCTGTCTCCTCCCTTTCTATTCAGCTGGTCGGTTGCCACACTGGAGATGTGGATGCAGTGTTTATGTGCACTGAGGGGCCAAGCCTTGTCATGACAGCACAAGAGCTTCAGTTCCCACTATGGGGAAAATTTACTGTTGATACACAGACGAACATTCATGAATCAGCAAATGACGTATTCTGAAAATAACAGATGAGCAAATAATACAAGTTTATTAACAGAATGAAACATTACTGTAGGTGCGAGTGAATATTTTTTTGTGTGTGCATGGAGACACAGAACTGGTCTTCTTTCTTTTCACAGTTTCATGATTTATGTCCAGAGAATAGCTTCATATCAGCTGGAAGATTTGCTCATTCTTATTTCATCATGCTTCCCATTAAGCATCCGCCAGCCCTTCAAGCTTCTTTCTTTCTTTTTTTTTTTTACTTGCTTTTACTGTGCCTGCACAACAGAAGGGTGCAGGCCTCTTCACTCAGGTTTGATATAAAAGTTACACAGTACATAAAAAGGTTTACAACACACTATAATGCTGTTATAACATGAGCTTAATGTTGCTTCACCAGATGATAAAAGCTGAAAAGCTGTGCAGCCACTGGTTCAGTACTTTAGCTTATTTAATGAAAACTTGATCAGGAGAAAGATGCTTTTAAAGATTCTAAAAAAGTTGCATAGGATTATTAATTTTGGTGAAATGGCAGTAGGCAAAGTGCAAGTACTTGAAAATTTTAATACATTTGATATGAACCATGAGTTAATTTTTGTCCATTTGTATTCTGAAACATTCATTAAATGTTAATGTTTAGTTTACTAAACATGTTTACCAATTTATTCTAATAATTACAAATTGTATATTTGGGAAGTTAAACATTTAGAATTACTGTTAATACTGTTGTGCCTTTACTGCAAATGACAACTTTGAATGCACATGAGCTCTTCGTGAAGCTCCACAGCGGAGCCTCTCCGGAGCCCCTGAGGACATGGTGGAAACTGTGCTCCTGATATGAGGAGTCTCTTGCTGATTGTATTGGTGACGCAAAGCCTTCCCTGCTGAGTACTGGGACACTAGGGATTACACCCACACCCACATAGTGTGCACTCTGCAAAATACTGCATACATCATACAGATGTAAACACAGAGCAGCTTAGACTGACACAAGTTAGCCTTATGCACACACTGACATGATCACATGTCCTGGATTTACATACAGAGGTATAAGCTCAGCATATAGCTCTCTAAAACCAAGAAACACACACGCACATGGTCTTCTGAAGCGGTACAATTTAGAGGTCATGACACCACTGTGTAAGATACGCAGAGCAGTTGATAGAAATCTCAGCCTTGTGACACGGAGGATCACATCAGGATGGTAAGACAATATTTACTGCTTTTATCTTACTCTAGACTTAAATTAAATTCTACTGTAATTTTACATAAATAGTCATCATTTCTGTAGATCGGACAGTTGAACAGGTTTCAGGGACACCAGGATTGTTGTGGGCCATAAGGATGCTGGTGCATAATTTTATTTACTGCAACACAAATGATTCATAACTGCTGTTGTACAGCATTTAATAGGATTTTTTTCCCTCAGTCTGTTAACTGATGTTACAGTATTGCCCAAAATAAATTTAAAAAAAACATTCACAAAAATAATTATTTATGTGTAAGCACAGGTTATGGGAGTAAGCATGCTGTACACTGATTGAAGAGTCAGTTCATCTAATTATAGAAATGCTTTCTTAATCTGTCCCAGTGCTGTCAGGTCAAGCACATGTTTTTGGTTTCATTTGCCCATGTTAGGCAAATGAAACCAAATATGCCTGATACGTCCCCCTTCACACTACTTTAGTGGAAGTAAAGTCTTTATTTATAGTGCTCACTATATTAAACTTTAAAAAATATAAATAAATAAATAACATGTAACCAAGATGATCAAAAGCTTCATAGAAAGCAGTACTGAGGCATGCTGATATTTTGCAGGTGTGTTTCCAATATTTGTTTTACTTTAGTCAGTGCTTTAACATGTTTGTAAGACTGCACACAAATTATAGATGACATTTATAGGAATCTTGTTGATTTTGCAGGATTTATCCCATGATGGATTTACATTTCATGGGTCGACCAAGGTTTTTAGAATTCATCGTCAATTATAAAAACATGGTGGTGCAGCGGTTAGCACAACCGTGTCATTTTGTCCTGACAGCAAGAAGATTCTGGGTTGGAACCCACAAGCCAGCTTGCATGCTCTGCGTGGGTTCCTACTGGCTTCCTCCCACAGTCCAAAAACATGGGTTAGGTTAAATGGCAATTCTAAATGGACCATAGGTGTATGACCTTGAATGGTTGTCTGTGTTAGCTCTGCGATATACTGGCGGCCTGTGACTGCTGGAATAGGCTCCCGTGACCTAAACTGGATAAGAAGAAGAAAACAGATGGATCTTGAATGTAATACAAATGTGCACAAAGAATAGTGCTGATCGTTGCAATAGTCAAGATTTAAATAAAACAGAACATGATTTTTGATTGATGTGAGCACCACCCGTGACATTTTCCATTTCATTTCCACTGCATTACACAGAAGATAAATATCTCCCCATCAGTGCAAAATCAACCAAAATTTTCTGCAACCCTTCTGCAACCAACAGAAGGAAACATAAAAAATGTAATTCCTGTCATTGGTATAAACTGGCCCTTTAGTCATACCCACATTGTTGATGAAGTTTGAAAGCTGCACAAGAAACAAAATTTTGTGGGTTTCCGTATTTAGTCAAAAGCCCTTTATGTTTTAATCATAAAAAAACAGAAATAACAACTCTGCAGTTCCTTCAACATCTAGTACCCATGCAAAGACACTTGATATTTTGATGTGAATTATGGTGCCACAAAGTCAGGTTTCTCCCTGTGAAATGTAGAATCAGTGAGTAGTAATTGGTTCAGGTCAGTGAGTGATCAGAGGGTGTGTGTTCATCATTATCAGAGAAAGAAATGATGACAGATAAATGGTGGGGGTGGGGGCATTAACATAAAGCAAGAGGCTGGCAAGCACACAAAGGAAAATTCTGTTTTCAAAAGATTATAATTGGCATCAGAAGAAATACTCCTCTGCAGCCTTTAATTTACATACATCACAGCATGAATATGAATGTAAGACGAACCTCTGGTATTTCCACCAGTTGATGCTTTTATAATCTGTCTTTCAGTGTTGCTTTTGATGAAAGATGAAAACAAAAACAAAACACAGGACACAGGAGACAGAGAATCATATGACATAACGTTACTTATCTTCATTTTTACAATATGCCATGTCATGTCAAAGAGCATGGGAGCAAAAGAGTGAGTCTGACCCAGCAGCCAAAGCAGGACAGCCAAGGAGAGAGTCAAACCGGAGTCAGGGGTTTTCCCAAGCCACGTCGCTGCACAACTCTCACAATACTCTACTATAAATAAAGGCCTGCAATAGATTTTGGATGTAGAACTGTAAAAGTGTTTAGAGATGAGTTTCACTGTCTCCTCTGGTCTTCACTGCTTCTGCCCTCTGCCCTTTTACAAAGGCTCAAAATCTGCAAACAATACCTTCAGCTGACATTTCTGTGCATTTCAGTAAATGTAATTATAAAAAGGAAATCTGCTGTTGAAATAAACTATTAGGGTAATTTCATATATTTTTGAACCTCTTCCCAGATGAAAATTCATCAAAATTTGTCTACAAATTTACACAATTTTGAGGACGAATTGTTATTTTTTATAATCAGTTTATGTGATGATTTCAGTGAGCAAACATTCCCTCATTTTTGCGCATAGCTTTACCAATAAGAAGAGTTAACCTATTGCGCTTTTGTGGATAGCTTTCAAGGACAAGTTTTGTTTATATATTTTGGTCTGAGTGCCTCTGGTGGGGTACACTGAAAGACTCTCTGTGCAGTTCTCTGATTTGCGGCTTGTGGAAAATTCTCATTTGGGATTTGAGTACACACTGCTTGAAAGCCTTGCAGTCAACACTTCATCGGCGAGTGAGGTCAACTCTCTCACACCTCACACAACCGGTGTACACATATACACAAACACTCGTGCTCTGACAAAGACACTCACAGCAGCTCTTTCTCTCTCTCACACACACACACACACACACACACACACACAGACTCACACACACACAGACTCACACATGTGCACACACTGACACAGTTCGGGCCTGCCTAACCAATCAGAGAGAAGTGGAGTAGGTTCCCCCAGAAGTGGGTGGGAGAGTTGTTGAAACAGAAGTCTGTCTCAGGACACATTAAGTTTGCGTTGGTGGTTTGCAGAACTTTTCTGCTTACTAGTTCCCTACAATTATTTTTTATTTTTTTATATTGGTATTGTTATTTTTATTGAACTCTGGGGTCCATCAGAGCACAGCTTGAGTGCAGAATGGCTGAACTGGTTCGAATCCGTAAGAAAAGACTTCAGATACCCATCTCTAGGTAAGACAGGGGTTCGATTAGTACACTATATACTTAGTCAACTACACATTCAGCCAGTCTTTAATTACAATAACATTCAGCAATGCAGCATTTGTATGTAGGAGGTTTTCTGTTTTGCAAAAGTGGAAATATGTGACTCAAAAATACACTCAGGGTTAGAGGGTTATGGGTTGGCATGTTTTCTTTTAGATTTGACTTGATCACTGGAAGCAAAGAATAAGATGGTATCCTTACCTCAACAAGCATTTTGGAGTGTGTTATTCACCTTTTGCACATGCAAATAAACATAGTGAGAAGCAAACTCTTTTTACTCCAAGTGTGAAAACTTGTCTTGCCCACGCTTTTGCAGTAGGAGGGAGTTGTTGCAGCGGTGGTGGGTCATGTGGTTTTGTTTTGGTTAACTCATCTATTTTTTAGTTTGTGCATAGTTCAGAGCTCAAAACCTTGTGGGGTTTTGCGTATGTGTGTGCGTGCATGTGTGTGTGTGTGTGTGTGTGTGTGTGTGTGTGGAGGGGGGTGGGGTGACGTCAATTTTATTAATTTACGGTGACAAATCTAATGCCATTAAGTCTACTCTCTTTTGCTCATCTATACTCGGAAAGGATGACATTCTGCAGTGTGTAGATGTGTAGATTCAACAATACCTGAGCCAAAGGAGAATTTGTCATCTTTTTCTATAAACACAGTTTCACGAGTGCACTTGACGAGTAATTTCCTGTAAACGTCCTGTCAAAGGTTCTTCTACTGCAAACAGTTGAAACAAAAAAGACTGTGTTATCATGAAAGATTACTTGAGATTGAAAGTGAGCGGTGGTATTCAGATGCGTGCTATTTTTATGAGTCAACAGCTTTCAAAAACCCTTGCCAGCGTGATAAACACTTGAAAAGCTGTGAGCGTCTCATCCCCAGGAGTTGGCTCCGTTGCCCGGACTTACACTGTTTGAACACAGTCATTCTGGTCACCATATGGACAATACACAAAAATGTTTTGAAGAAATTATTTGTGGCACAGACACTGTATTTTATCATTTCAAATACATTTCCCCCCTCAGAGAAATAGAACTCAAATAAAAACACAATTAAGAACAAAGATTCTAGTCGTACAAACTGAGAGTGAGATTTTTAATTACAGCTGGATTAGACATAGAGCTTTTGGACTCGTTCCTGAGCTGAGATTACATTAACACACGGCAGGTGGGTTGCACTGTGAGTGACACGAGCCATCGAGCATTTGCTTTCTATTATACTTCAGGGGATGTGTTCCCAGCACGTAATTTGATTAAAAGTTTCGAAATGAAAATAAGTAACATATTCTCAGAGAATAGCTCGAGTCGTCAAAAAAAAAAAAACCTGAAGAAAAAAACAACAAAAAAAAGGAGTGTATTTTGATACAATTCCAGTTACGTAAGATTCTAACCATGGGAAGTTTTCCTATCATGGAAAATTTGGCACTAATGATGCCCCGTTGGACATCTTGGCACTCAAACCACTTCCAAATGATCTTTTTCCGGATTTCTCAGCTGACTGTTAAAACACTTCTCGGATGTCATTTCACTGACTTAAGACATCAACAAGTGCTGTCAGTCTGCAAAGACCTCTTCAGAGAGTTGCATTTTGCACCATGGAAGACAGAATATGGAGAATAAGTGACCAAAAAGATCAATTTTGTTACACAATTTCTGTTGCTTGTTCCAATGTGATTTAATGTGAACATGTTGATGCCAAAATGCTTTAATGTTGAATCACTCTGCCTTTCACTTATTGCAGCTGGATGCTAAGATGTGCAAAAATAAACTGATTATATTTTTTACTTTCAGGCTGAGGAGCATGCTGAAGCAGCTAGATGAGAAAGATGTTGATTTTGAAGAAATCAAAAAGAATCTGGAATACACGGCATCATTACTAGAGTCAGTGTACTTGGATGGAACGAGGTAAAATAATAATACAGCAAGAAGCTAAAATTCTAGATCAGTTTTGTAGCTCAGTGCCCAACTTTCAGCGTTAACTACTGTAGCATAATATTGTCCTGCCAAATAAATAAATAAACTGAAAGTGGCAACATAAGTAATGTCATTCAAAGGACCCATCGGTTTTATAATTGAAAAGAAGTCAATTTATGAATTGATTCATTTGAAGTGACCATTAGAAGAAATTCATATATGATATATGATATTTATTTAGTGAATGGGATATGAATTTGTTTTGTTTCATATATAGTAAGTAAGTAAGCAGTGACTCAAATGGGGGCACATTTCACGTTTGTAACAAAACTGAATGACCACAGAGTCTAGTTTTGAAATTGTTACCAGCAGAAACAGGAAACCAGTCAGCAATCAGCAGAGTAAAAGTGCAGAGAAACTTTCCAAAGTGTAACAACAGGTGGACTGCAGCATTCTACGTTAGCTCCAGAGGGCTGATAGCAGAAGTGCTTCAGCACGGAAGGAGTTGCAGCAGTCTAAACATAAAGTGACAAGCACATGGATTAGCATAGAAATAGCTATAGTCATATGAAAAATAAAGCTTTCACGTGACTCTGTACAGTCCTGTGAAAAACTAAGTACACCCTGTGATTTAATAGCTTGGAGAACCACCTTTAACAGCAATAGGTAGAAGGAATCTTGGCTCTTGGATCATTGTGGCGGCATTTTGGCTGATGTTTCTTCACAAAATGGATTCAATTATTTGGGGTTTGTGGCATTTATTTATGCACAGCTCTTTTAAGGTCACAGTTCAGATGGGTCATGTTCTGGACTTTTCTGCCCCCCACCCCCTTTTTTTTGTTTTCTTTTTCCACCCAACTGTTGTAGACTTGCTGGTCTGTTTAGATTCACTGACGTGTTGCATGACCTAATTTCACTCAATTTAGCTGTCAGACGGATGGTCTCACAGTTGACTCTAGAATGCTGCTACTGTATACGGCATTCTAGAGTCTAGAGTGTTCAGACAGTATACAGATGACTTAATGGCTGACTTAATGTCTGCAAGGTGCCCAGGTCGTGTGACTGCAAAACAAGCTTGAATCATCACCCTCCACTACTGTGCTAGACAGTTGATATGAGATGCAAGGTACATCTCCTTTTTGGTCTCATCTGTACAAAAGAAATTGCTTCAGAAGTCTTTTACTTTGTTCAGATGCAACTTTACAAACCGCCATGTTCTTTTTAGAGAGATCAGGCTTTCTCTTGGAAACCCTCCCAAACAAGCCATACTTGTTCAGTCTTTATCTAACTTTACGGTCAAGAACTTTAACAGTTAACATACTAACTAATGCCCGTAGAGTCTGAGATATAGCGCTTGGCATTTTTTTTTTGTAATTTTGCTGGCCTTGTGGTAAATTGCTGAGACATCCCATCCTGGGAAGTTTGTTTCCACATGTTAACATGCGAGCTGACAAAACCTCTGATCATCACATTTTCTGGTGATCAGTTAATCAAGTGGATTTGATTAGCGGCTCCTGACAGCTACCTACTCTCGTAATTCCCATTCACACTAAGGGTGTACTTACTTTTTCACAAGACTGCATAGTGCCCTATGAAAAATGACCTTTTCTCATAACTGTATGTGATCCTTTCCCCTGAGTGCCAAATGAAATCACTGACAGGAAAGAACTGTGCTATGCTGAGTGTCATCAGCATAGCACAGCAGCTATTGTAAGCCTCTGAAAGTGGAAAGGGTCCTTTTCAGGAGTGAGCATGAGGTACCCCATTTCTTAAGTGTGGAAGGGAGGCTCTGATGATTCAGTGTGTCACATGTTTACTGTTTACTGTCTTCATCCTGTCTGACAGTCAGTGTTTCTTACAGACAATGTCTAGAGTCTGAAGATGACCTCCAGCAACTGCAATCAGATGGTGTGCCATCAGAGGTCACTGACTGGCTGGCTTCCACTTTCACCCAGAGGATCCGCCGCCCTGCGCGCCGCTCTGATGAGAAGCCCAAGTTTCGCAGCATTGTACATGCAGTGCAAGCTGGGATATTTGTGGAGAGGTATTTCATTTAATTTATTTGTATTTCAGAACTGTAGAGGATACAAATGCAGGACATGTAGGGAGATTCTAAAAAACAAGTGAAAGCCTTTACTGGTGAAAGATCCAAACATATGAAAATCCCCAAAACAGAAAAGCTAGAAAGTCCATGCAAAAAAAAAAAAAAATCTGA
>VUQK01022398.1:0-13877 GCA_015106715.1 Bujurquina vittata | reverse complement strand
TTTTTAGTAAATTTTTTGGGTCTTTTCATTTTAAAAAAAAAAAATTCAACAAAAATTTTCCCTCGGTGGGGTGTGGGGGGGGGGGGGGGGTCCTTGATGCTATTGGCCTTCTCATACCTGGAGGATAGGCCCACCTTTAATATGCGTTGTGTGGTTTTTCACTGTTGTGGCTTATGGAAGTGAGTCATCATTAATTTCACTTGTGCTTTCCTTACTGTGACAAGTCAAAACATGTGCTGTAAAAAGTTTTAAAAGATGGAAAGCAGAGAAGGGAGACAGACTTGTTAACTGGCTGACAGTGGAGCTGGAACAGGTATGCTGAATCTGCCTGATGAGCCAGCTCTTCACACCAGGAACTGAGAAGTCAAACTAGGTCATCATAACTCAAAACTGTGCTTCTCCAAACTTGACTTACTAAATGTAACTGTGTAGGTGAGTAAAGTGTTAGACTTGCACTATTCTGGAGTGGTGCGCATGAGGCTAAGAGTAAGAGTTAGAATAGTTGGAAAGATTGGAAGTCAAAGCCAAAAGATTCTCTGCTGTAAATTAAGGTGATATTTGCATGTTCAGCCAAGTTGTCTGTGACCTGCAGCGGGGAAGCTAGTATGTTTTCCTTTGCCAACCTGAAGCTGACTACAGCTGAAATCTACCAGCAGCACTTGTGCCGTCCTGTCAAACTGATGAGATTTAGCCAGAGATGAGCTGTGTTAAAAGATAATACACCATATATAAACTATAATAAATTATACTGTAATCTAATATACTAAATATACCATCAGTTCTTTATTTCTGTACTGTATTTGCAAGAAATCATAACCTGTGATGATTCCTAGCAAATTATATGAATCCAAAAAAAATTATTTGGAAAACTCCAAATATACATGCTCCATATGCACCATCAGCCATCCTTAACTCCCCTTGCCCCCTTTTCCCAAACCGGATTTTTCCACTTGTGTGTGTAGCTGCCTCCCAGGGTAATTCAGCCACCTCGGTGCTCTGTGAAATGTGGATCAAAGACACTTCACAGATGTTTGTTGACAAGCCATGATTATATGACAGCAAGCCAAACCTGCTGCAGTGTTTAACATACTTAAATAAACCCTGCTGGCTTCATGGAGGATGAAGAGTCCCCTGAGAGAGAAGGTCATGTTGGAGATGCAACAATTCCTCCTCTCACTCTTATGTACCTGCTTGTGCATTGTTTTGTTGCGATGAGGGATCTACTACATTAGCAACACTGGAACAATCCTCTTTCTCCTTGGAGAGGGGACATTCAAGCCCACCGGCAGCCTCTAATAGACTCTCTCTCGAGAACTCTGCAGAGTACAGAGAGACAAATGGTAAACAAGATGCAATGGAAGGTAAAACTGATTTGAAGATATTGTGTTAAATGCACAAAATTATTACACCTCATATCATCAATAATAATAATAATACCTGACATGTACAGTTGCACTCATGCTGACTGAATTTGAAGCTGATCTTTGAGCGAAGCTGCCATAAACTGAACTGATGGTCATTGATTTGTTTACCACATGTTACTCTTAGCTCCTTTCATCTGGACTGATGACCTAATTTGCAGCTCCTCTATAAGGTAAACGATGCAAAAAGATCACGGTCATGTTGTAATGTTAGTGTAGCGCTTTTCAAGCTTTCACACCACACCATGTGTCACAGCGAATTAAAAAAAATGGGAATGTGCCATTACAGCTTCTTGTCCACTCCTGACGCATTAGTCCTGGCCAACTACTGAAGCGTGCACAGTGTGTGCTGTGTGGAGTGACCATCCACCTTCCTTTTCAGTGAATCATTATGCCTGGCCTGAAAAGCTGACCTCTGTTTTTGTCAAGGAGAGCAAGGAGACAGCATCTGTTTTGGTGGGACTTTTATAATTAAAGGAGTTTAAGCTTTAGGAATAAATACTAAAATAATGTTTATAGCACCTCCTCTGAGATTACTACTTACAATGCATTTCATTTATCCAATCAATACAAGAATCAAAATAACACCCAAAAATGACTATTCAAACTGCTTCTGGGTAATGTAATGGATTTTCTGAAGTGGACCCCTGTATTTAGTGAGGTTTCACTGTTTCAGGGACGGATGATGAAGCTCATGCCCGATGGAGCCTTTGGGAACCTGCTGACTGATCTGTTGCTTGGTGCTCTTTGTTTTGGCTCTAAAAAGGGTCTCAAGGACAGCCGAGCTGCTTTTTGGATAGTGCAGAGACACTGTTTCCTCATCTGGAGAGAAGACTAGAACTTGAGAACAGAGAGTGTTATATCTGCTGTGACATATTTTCATTTCTCTTATTCTTTACATCAAAAACATTTTTATAATTTTTTTTTCTGAACTTGTGTCATCATTACAATAAACGTTAAACTGAACTATAACTGTTATTTTTACTAGCTGTATCCTGTTCTATTTTTTATGCTAAGCTAAACAAGCAGCTACCTAAATTATTATTCAGCACACTGACACGAATGTGGTTTTTTTTTTCACTTCCAGACCCTGACACTGAAGCAAAGAGGTGCATTTTCTTTTAATTTATGACTTTTCCTTCAAGTGTTTCCTCCTATTTTCCCACTGTTACACAATGCCTTTGTTTCACTTCTACCCTCCCCCTTTGTCTTAATCCCATCTTGGATTTACATGCGTCCCTTCTAGACATGTTAATGTTTCATACCTCATGCTTTACTTTTATCCCTCTTCCCCATTATCCTATACCCTCGGCTCATGTTAATATGCTATATTTGTTATTCCTGGTACTTTCTGCTCTCTTTCATTGACCTCCTTATCTTCTTCACATTTTTCCTTCACTTTATTACCTTCATATTCCTTCGTGACCATTCTTTCATTGGTTTTCTATCTCCTTTCCCTCCATAGGCTTTGTTCGCAATTTAAATTGTGTTTTTTAAGCACTAGTTTGTACCTGTTGTTGGCCCAGATGATTTCTAGGCTTTGTTCATAAATTAAATTGTGTTTTTTAAGCAGTATCTGTTTACTGTTATGCTACACTGACTGGGGCACAAAAATAAAAAGTAGTCAAGTACATTTACTCAAGTATTATATTAATATCCAAAGGAGGTGGAGGTTGAGTGAGCTGTCTACCAATCAGAAGGTTGGTAGTTTGATTGCCAGCTCCTCCAGTCCGCATGTCGAAATGTCAAGATACTGAATTCCAAATTGCCTCTGATGCATCTGTCTGAGCAAGAGTGGGTGTGTGCATGCATGTGTGTGATAGCTGGGGTGATTACAGGCATCGAATAAAGCCACGTACCACTGTGAGTGTGAATATGGCTTTGGAGTAAAAAAATGTTTTGATTGCTCAGTTAGAGTGGAAAAGTCCACTCCATCACAGGATGGGAACTGTGCAAAAATAAATCTGCAATATTCGGAATAAAAAAACACAATCATCTTAAATATTACAATGCTGGGTTTGACCCCCAGAATTCGAAAACACTGGATTAAAAAAGGCAAATGGAACCGAGACTGACTAACAATTCTCATAGAGTGCACAATTATGGATGCTTTACCCTGCCTATAGCTGCCACTCCATCAGCAAGCTGCTCTTCATACTGTCACTTTGTCAATGTCATGTCTGTCGTGTCTTCTTTGTTCTGTAACTGATGGATCTCTCCGCTGCTCTGAGCTTCACGATTTTCAAAGTATGTGCAGCGAACGGTAGACCATACTGTCCAGTGTAATGATGGAAATAACAATTGCTTTCCCTTGAGATGACTAAACAGTATAGGTAGTAGTAGACTACCTATCATCAACACAGCCATGGAAGTAGTACGGGTCTCACTGGACCAAGTTTTAAGAGTACAGTAAGTCCTGTTTGTGCCCAAATTAGTACCGTAGTAGATTTAAGGGTGCTTCCATTGCTGAACAAGCAGCTGTGAGCACACCAATTAAATTCAGCTTGACACCCTCCAAACATACCCTCCATTTGGCAACGCAGTTTCTCAAAGGCCTCAGCAGTGGCGTCATCATCGTGTGGGAGCTCTTCTCCCGTGGGCACAGAGTCAGGGCTGGGCCGGTCTGACAGGCAGCTCTCTGAGGAGCATTCGTCCCCAGCTCCCTGCTGCTGCCTGTACAGGTGGTGTTCTACCAGGAACTGTAGCTCTGGGAGGAAACAGAAGAGGTAAAAGAAAAGCAGGGAAGAGAAGATGAAAATGAAAAAAGGTTAGATAAGTGGCAAGAGGTATCGTGCAATGGGAGAGGAAGTGGGTTTGTAGGAATATTGAAGTTAAAGGGTAAATTTAAATGCACAAAACCACTGGGGAGATAAGAGTAAGAAAAGAAAGTGATGTGAGATGAAGGCAGCCAATGGGAGAAAAGAAGGGCCATGAATAACACACAGGTACTGTAACAGAAAGGAAAGGAAGGAGAGTCTGTGTAGGTGGGAAACATACTGTGGGTTGAGAATTTAATAAACTGGCAACATTTAATTAACCCCCTGCACTGTTTGGAGTGACGGGGCAGGTAAAGACACATCAGAGTTGGGATATGAATTCTTTAATCACCGTCTCCGGCCTCCTTGATCCATGGTTTATTAGTTTTAATCCCCTTGTAGTGGGAAACTAAAGCACACCGATTATCACCTGCTTTTTCTCTAAGAAGTGACTCATCAAATTTGGAGCAGTTTAGCTCTAAAACTAATTGAACAGTAAACATCCTAGAGCTTCTGATTTCTTTTACCACATCATTATTGCTCTCTTGATTCACTTTTTTTAAATTAGAAATTGCTCTGTGGTATTGCATGCATTTTGTATCAAACCATTTTCATGTTGTGTTGTATGTAAGTTGAATTGTTCTCTTAAAATAGGATTTGCATTGCATTGCTGCATTGCAAATAAAAAAAAGTCTGTTTTATGTGGTGCAGGCTTGAAATATGACACTCAGGACCATCAATAAATTAGCTCCTTCCTTCTGATAACTTAGACTGTTAGAATATCTTTATCCTGGTAGTTTCTTTGCTGAACATGACTGTAAAAAAATTATACTTGTTTATAGTAATGGTTATCATTTTGACTAGACCAGTTTAATCATCTTTTTTGTACCTTCGACCATTAACAAAGTCTTCATTGTCTTACAGCAAAGTGGTCACAACATATACAAATATTGTTCTCCAAATCAAACTGTGGCTTTTACTTTGATTTCTTGGGCACCAAAAATATGATCTAATGCATAAAATGCCAGCATCACATTTAATGTAGTATTGATGGGAATGCTTGTAAAAAAGTTCACCTTTCATTGTAGGTGTTCCTTTTTGACCTTTTCGCCGTTGTCGAGGGGAGTTCAACAAGGCTGCCTGTAAAATATCAGCATTGCAAGTCAGCTGGACAGAGAGCTCTTAGGTGGAAGATATCATTCTAGCATAGATTAAGATCATTTAAAATAGAAAACCAGAATTCCCATAATTTTATTTCCATAATCTTATTACAACAAAACAGACTTTAATAGAGAAATAAATAGATTACCTTGTACAACTGATTTGGGAGACGATCTTCATCAATTTCTATGACAAAATAAAACAATCAATTTAGGACGGGATACAATTATGAAAAGATAGATATAGAATACATGAAGATAAGACTGCACAGTTTGGTTTTATTAGCAGATTTGACCTCTTCAGTACGACAGTGCCCATGCAGCTGGAGCGCGTCTGTGTGTGGGCAGTGCAGAGCAGAGTGGCTATAAGGTGACCTCCAGCCAGATGGTTATCTGACACCACAAGCACTGCAAAATGGTTTGATCCATTATTATCCAGAACTGTTTTTCACCAGTATGTATGAACAATTTTTGCTAATCCACGAGCGTCTTCCAAATAGACTCCTGTATACACTCAACAGCTGTTCTCAGACAAACATCTAAGCACTGTACATGTAAAAGTTTTGAAGGGAAAACAATGTGTATCTTTACTGAGATGCACTCTTGGGCAGATGTTATTTATATTACTAAAAGCAGGTAAAGGCATTTATTAAAATGTTATATGTACATACAAATTTGAGGCTCTCATCTTGATGCTACTTCATAGCAAATTTTTTTCTGTCACGATGGAGTGCTGAGTGTACATTAATGAGAAATAAAATGAACTTTTTTTGATTTTAGCAAATGGCTGCAATGAAACAAAGAGTGACAAATTTAAAGGGGTCTGAACACGTTCCCTACCCACTGTATATCTTGCAGGTATTTCTCAACCTTGTGCACCAACTCAAGCTCCTTCCCTACCAAAGAGATGGTGTGTCCCAGTCACCAGCCTTGATAGCAGGGTATCAGTCTACCAGCACCTCTGCCCTTGGTTGCTGCCTGACACCCACTGCACCCAACCCGTACAGTGCCTCCTGCGGGTGGTGGGCCTACAGGAGAGCAAGCCTATGTCTCCTCTTCAGGTTGCACTCAGAAAAGCCTGTGCTCTCCTTCAAACACCCTCCCCCCAAAGCATAGTCCCTGGGATCAGTGGGACACACAAACCCCTCCACCACAGTAAGGTGACAATTTGTGAAGAGGCACTTTAAAATGTGCATATAAAAAATTAAACTTTTACAGCAAGATAAACAATATAAAAAGAATAAGCATCAGCTGCCTAAAACATTTAAATATTGTTTATTTTTTAATGTACTGTACTAATACAACAACAGCCCAATACAATTTAATAATACTTATATATTTGTTCTGAAATTACATTTTTAAAAAGCAAGATTTTTACTTCTGATGAAGTACTTATGGAGTTTTATAGTGGTATTTTTTTCCATGAGTATTTATTTGAATAACATTTTTGCTTATAAGTAGATGGAAGGTCCAACACAATATGAACTATGAATTATGAAGCTCGGTAGATTAAGAAAAAATTCAATAAAAATAAAATCAATATGTAAAAACATGGCTCTGTGGTTGAAACACAGAAGAACCAAAATAGAAAGAAAATACAGCTGACTGGAGTACACTCAAACCATTAGCTGTGATCAGTAGTAAGCCTTTTGAACTGAAATCCAAATCTGCATTTTACAGCTTTAAACTTTTTTTTCTAGGACACCACCTTGTTGCTTGGCAACCTATGCATCCCCAGGCACTGGGATGGCACTGTGTGTGCGTGCATGTGCACCAAAATATTCCCACTAAAAAGTATGTGAGAGACTGCTCAAAATGCCAGTGATGTGCTTGTTTTTTCTTTCATCACTATCTCTCTTTCTCTCGGCACCGCACACAAGCGTGGGGGTGTAGGAAACCTGACATAAAAGCCAATAAATTTCATTTTGAGAAAGATTTATCTTCATGCTGTATGTGTTTACAGTGACATGTGAAACTGAATCTTATTAACACAGGATCTCAGGAGTTTAAGAAGGTTCATATAACATTATGGATTTTGTTCATATTATGTTGTGGGCTCTTCTTCAAGTCACAGCATGATGCTTAAAAAAAATTTAGATGAGAATTTCATCCAACCATTGCAAAGCAGCAGCATTCTAAAAATCAAAAAGTTATGACTGTTTGCTAACAGAGGCCTTAAATATGTCCTGTGACCCTTGATTGGATAAGCGGAAGAAAATGGATGGATGGATGAATGGATGGTCTTGTAGAATTTATCACGTCCTAAAAGCTTGTTTATTGCTAATGCATGCTAAAGTTACAGATATTAATGTCAGCTTTAAACATTTGACTTTCCCTAGTTCTCTTGGTTGTCTCTATAAGAGACCTTCTGCATATGTGGATAGATTTCTGTGTGAAGAACTTGGGTAAAATTTACAGTGTAAAACATTAACTATCATTTTTTTTATCTGTAATTATTCTAGAGTCTTTATATGTGCCTTACAACATAAAGTGTTTTGAGGCAACTGTTTTCTGTGATTTGGTGCTTTATAGATAAAATTTAATAGAACTGAACTGAATTGAATTAGGTAGAAGTAGCTAATAAATTGTACCCACTCTACTGGCTGTGGCTCATTGATTGTCTACCAGCTGGCAGGACACTGAACCCCGCGTTGTCCCTGATGCATGGGGCGAGGGGAGAGAGACCAGTCCATGTATTTTTTATATAGGATGAACAAAACCACTGTACCACCACACATTTGTTAGTGAAGTGGTGCTAGCTTGATCTGATATGGAAGCACTTTATGCCTGAAGTACCTTATAACGTTGAAAATTTATTGTGATGTTAACAACTTGCGTTAGGTGTTAAAACAAAACAAAAAAACATTATTGTAGTTTAAATAAGAACTTTTTAAAAATTAATCCTTGTGGTTTGGACTGAAATTAATCCACTTTACATACATGTGTCAGGATAATTGTTTCTCTGTTATAATCATTATTTTTGTTTTGTATAAAATAACAAATAAATATACAAATCCACTTCCAGTGACAGTAATCAGAGTTTTTAAATTGAAAGAAAACTCTGAAATAAATTTTAAAAATGAAGTTGTCTTGACCCTGAAAACATGAATTTATGATGTGTTATAAAATGTACAGTACCAGTCAAACGTTTGGACAACAAGGTTTAAAACTTTGACTGGTTCTGTACATTTCATAGACACTGATAAGATATTCTTATGAACCAAAGATACAGTCAGACTGAAGCCCAAACTCTATTTGTGCTCTAGTTTTATATTTATTTAGTTTTGTATGTAGGATAAGCTGCAGTTTTAAAATCTTTGATTTGAACAGACAGCATTATTATTAAGGTTAGTCACAGCAGACAAATCTGAAAAATAACTTGGGTAAAGACAGGAAATATGGCGCTCACATGGCTGATATGCAGATTGTTTTGTCTGTGTGCTGGGCCCATCTGTGCTGCAGAATGAGAGAAAAGGCCAATAAAAAAAAGTCTTTTCAGCAGTGATGAGTCTATCACTGCAGTTCCCAGCTGACTGTCTGAAACAAAGCCAGATGAGAACAGAGAGGGTCTTCTGACTCCACTTTACTCTGCCAAGCTGCTCTAATTTAGCTATCTGCTGCTGGTGCATGTATGTAGCTGCCCCGGTATATCTGATGAAAAAAATCAGTCTTGTATTAAATGAAAAAGAAATAGACTTTGCACACTTAGCATTTGAAGGGGTTGTTTTGCCTGTGTTTATGTTGCAGGTTTTTTTTTTTTTACTGTTGCTAAGTGCAAAGAAGGTGGGGGAGAAAGTCTTCTATTTGTGCACAACTAATAATTGCCAGCTTTTAATTTTAAATAAAAAAGTGTTCTTCCTCCCACACTCCAACTCCAACAAATCAGCCAGCCACTTAATGCATAATGCAGATATTAACCCAACTAAACTGGAACAAAGAACACAACCACACAATGTTAAAATGAAAATAGGCGTAAGGACTGGGTCTCAGAGAGTAAAGCAAGATACTGATTAGTCACCATTAAAAAAAAAGTCTGAGGCTTTGAATGCTTTAGCACTCAAAAGTGTCTCGCCTCTTGCATATAATTGAAAACACATTTTGATATTTTATCATTAATAGTATGTGCATTTTAATCACGGCACGCACCTTCACACAATTCTTCTTTTCCTTTGCTTTGTTTTTGTTTTCTTGTGTTTTTCTTTAATATGCTTATTTGTATTCTTGTCAGCAGTCGCTTGGCTCAGCTTGGTCAAAGGCTTTTCAGTGAGGGGGATCCTGTGATCTGCCTAAAGATGTTTTTATTCCTTCATTTTTCTGCACTCGGAAAGAATACAACACAAGGTGTCCTGATGGTTTTCAGATTTAAAATGAACACAGTGATCATGCTGTTTTTAATGCTCATGGCATTAAGAACAGCATGTAGCATAAATGCTTTTGTCTACTTTTTGGAAATGCAGTGATTAAAAAGTTTTGCAGCCTGTGAAAAGTTTACTATTCTGTACTATTTGATTTTTTGTTTTTATTTGTATTTAAATTCTCATTTCAATGCAACTGACATATTTACTGCTGATCTGTGTGCCTGTATGTGTAATATTCATGAAGACTATATTAAATATGGTTCTGGATCTTTTTCACAACATGCTTGTAAATTCATACTAGTTTTATATGCGCTAAAGTGTGTCAGATGCCAGCATCCACTCTTCCAAAGAACAGCTGCTGCTGGTACTTGTGGAGATTTAGTGCCCTAAAGGGCAATTAATAATGTGCTCATTTTATGTGGTTAAAAAATTTGCTGCATCAGAAGTTCCATATATAAGGTTTCTATATATGACAATACTATTTTAACAGCTCCGTTTGGGGAAACTAGAACAATACAACAAGGGAAGTGAAACCTTATTTTATTCATTAAAGAGCAGTAATGTTAGAGCTGACATGTCATAGTCAATGGATATTTATGGAGTGTCGTATTCTATGCATACTATACTATTCCCCAAGAAATAACGTGGTTATAGCACCACTGGGTTTATATAAAAAAACTAACAAAAATCCCCCTAGAAAAATCTCATAGTCTTTTAGTATACTAATTAGCATGTAATTTCAGATGAAGCCATTATCCCAAATTTGATTTGCAGCAATGAATCAAATATTTCTTCTTTTTTTTTATTCACTCAGGTCTTCTTGTCTCTCTCCAAGAATAAGTAAAGATGCCAATTCTTCCAAAAACCAGGCTCTTCTTTAGAGAAAACTGAAATCAAATCTGCCACCCGCTTGTAATAAATTCTGTTTCCTCATTATCTAGCCTGCAGTCTGCATCCCAGTTGTCTATAGCTGCTCCTCTGATGTGCTTTTGGGGTTCACAGTGCACAGGACAGAGCAATCTGCAGTGCATTAAATAATGCAGGGATCTGTCTGATGTGGGGCACACCAATTCTGCACCAGCACACCTCCTCTCCCTCATCGTCATATGCACTCCCCATCCCCCTTTTCTCTGGCACGTCCTTGTTTTCTCTCACCCTCATACAACTGTCTCAGTGTCTGATTAGGTTTCTATGTCTGATTTGATGTCCGTCTGTGCCCCTGCTTGTGAGGATCACAGATGACATAAAAGACAGAGTAGCTGCTGGGGCTGGAAAGTAAGGCAAGTGAATAAATGCCTTAAACCTGTTTTTTTGTTGTTTTTTTAAATTGGCCAGCAGGGGGTGATTCCATTGATTCGGGGTATACAAAGGTCTACGGGAAAGCAGCCCCCAGCCTCCCTCACTCTCTGACCTCAGGAAACACTTTCCTGGTGATTTTAGGGGCTCAATCTCTGGTTTCAGGTCCCACTCAGTGAAACATAAAGTCATGTTTGTAAATCATGGATATGAATAGAGTGCAAAAGGAAGATTATCCAGGGTATTCTCATGCTGTTAGCTAATGAGCTTGCTGTGTCTTTTGTTTCACTGCTCGTGCTTCACATCCTGTTTTAAAACGCCAAAGACGGCAACAGCTAAAATTGTTCAGGTCGAGATGCCACAACAGAACTTCACTAACCAGTGGGCGAAGCTACCGCGGCTTCATCCATCTTTCTTATTGCCTGTGGTCATCACTGGTTTCAAAATTTGTTTCAGTGTCTAAAAAAACAAAACTATTTTTGATTCATTCATTACTTAAAATAAGTATGAGCCAAATTTTATAAATTGTGTAATTTCCCGTGGGGAAGGGATCAATCTCTGCTTCTCTACTCAGTTAGAACTCTTTATAAAGTTATCAAAATGATGTGAAGGGAACCCTAGTGGTCTACAAACCACAGCGAGATTAATTAATGAGATTAATTAGCTATAAATCATAAAATTATGCGGTGTAAATTAAAACTTACAAATGAGGACCATTATGTCAATAAAACACCCACTGTGCCTATTAAGCTAAAAGTGCCTCTCGAGACATCTCTTGGTAAAAACGTCCATATTAGAGTCAGTTTTCATCATCAAATGACAGCAGGCCAAAACAAGGTAAATCCATAAGGTGGGTTACTGGAATGGTTGTGCGGCCCCTAATAGTATGTATAATCAATTTAGAAATTCTATTTTACTTTAGTAACAAACAGTTTAAAAGTCAGTTAAAATCGGAAGCCTGCATCATTTTCTTCTTGCAGATGCCGCCTTCAGGGATCGCCACAGCGGCTCATCTGCTTCCATCTCACCTATCCCTGGTATCTTCCTGTGTCACACCAACCCTCTGCATGCCCTCCTTCACTACATCCAGAAATCTTCTCCGCGGTCTTCCTCCTGCGGTTCTCTGTGGTCTTCAAAATCTTTTCCCAGTACACTCACCATCCCTCCTGTTCACATGCCTCTTTAACTTTATCGCCAAACCACTCAACCCTCTCACATGTTGATTTCTAATTCTGTTCTTGCTGATCACTCCCAATGAAGCCTCCTGTTTTTCATCACTGCCACAGTGTCCAAACCGTACATCATAGCAGGTCTCACTACCATCGTGTAAGCCTTCCCTTTCACTCTTGCTGCTATCCTTTTGTTACAAATCACCCCTGACACTTGTCTCCACCTGCTCCACCCTGCCTGCACTCTCTTCTTCACCTCTCTTGTTCACTGTTTGTTGCTTTGGATGGTTGACCCCAGCTGTGTAAACTCTTTCACCTTCACTACCTCCACAACTTGCAACTTCTCATTCACACATCTGCGTTCTATCTTGCTTCTACTGACTTTCATTCTTCCTTTTTTTTTAAGTGTCTGCAATCAATATAGTGAATAAAAACCTAAAAAAGACTTTTATGTTTTCATATTTTGTCTCAGTATCTTCCTGCTTATTCATTCGACCGTTCCTTCATTTCTAAAATGACTTTGCCTTCAGTCCACTGCACACCCTATTGAGTTGCTTATTTCTCTCTTCTTGTCTCTGATCTATGAAGCAAAGGAGATTTTTGCGGGTTCTCTCTCCACTTTTATTCAGAGATCAAGGTTGACTCTGAGACACTCCACATACTCAGTGTGCAATTACTGACTCAAATAAACGCACAGACATGTGCACTCGTAATCACACATTCAGAGCACCATGCTGAAGCCAGACAGATCACTTATTTTTAATCTTTTCAAATTATAATGATTATTATTTGCAAGATTTTTAAAAAAGCAAATAAGTCTCGTGATATGATTTGAAGAAAATAATAGTTCTATTTTCTGTATGTATCCTCAGTGATGCATAACGCTTAATTGTTTTCTTACTCAGCAGAGAGCACAACCTTCTGTTGCCTCACCTGGAAATTGCTCTTTCTGCCCCATTCCCTGCTGATCATCACTTAATTCTGCAGTAGGTCACATTACACACTCACAGAACAAAGTGAAGCAGAGGCAGCGGGAAAGCATGACTCACATAACAGGATAACTCTCAAGAGGTCCACTGTTGTGTTTGATCATTAAGATCCCATGAGAAGACACACACAACACTGTTTTATGTTGCTTTACTGCAGCAGAATGATTCATTTGGTGCATGATAGAGTTTAACACAACAATCAGAAGATAACAGTGTGTGAAACGTGCGGCAATTGAGGTAATTTGACAGAGTGGGCCTGAATCAATCAACTACTTGCACAATCATTCTGGACACCAAAAAGTGGGCATCACATGATAAGAGACTCATTTTCTATTAAGATTTGGCTTGATGTTAGGTTTGGCTATTGGCTAGGTGAGGTTAGGCATGTTATGGTCATGGGGTCTGCTTTAAAATCTGTGCACTATTTGTGCAGTTTTGTTAATCATATATTTTGATTAAGGTGGCACTTCATTGCAATCGAGTCAAAAAAACAAAGACAGGTTAAAGTACCTAAACCACTTTTCTCAAGGTGAAAGCCAAACACGATTTTACCCAGAATGTCAGAAATGGTATCTGACTGACCTTGAAGCCTTTGTGTGCACAGTCGATCAAGGATGAATGAGTCTGTTTACAAATGACAGTGTGAGTCAGCAGTGCCTTTTCATTCTAAGAATGAATTCAGCCTTGAGTGAATAATGCAGATCTCTCATAATTTTGAATCCGGTCAC
>VUQK01022397.1:26484-55925 GCA_015106715.1 Bujurquina vittata | reverse complement strand
GTTTAAGGTTAAGTCTGGACTCTGACTGGGCCACTCTAAAACCTTCATCTTGTGTTGTTTGAAACATTCAGAGGTGGACCTGCTGGTGTGGTGTTTTTCAGATCTTTGCCCTGCTGCATAACCCAAGTGCACTTGAGCTTCAGGGCATTCTGGGTCGGACATTCTCCTTCAGGATTTTTTGGTAGTGAGCAGAATTCATGGTTCCATCAATTACAGCAGGTCATCCAGATTCTGAAGCAGCAGAGCAGCCCCAGACCATCACACTACCACCACCATGTTTGACTGCTGGTCGGATGTTCTTTCTATGAAATGCTGTGTTAGTTTTATGCAGATGCAACAGGACTCAAACCTTCCAAAAGGTTCCACTTTTGTCTTGTCAGTCCACATAATCATTTCCCAGAAGTTTTGGGGATCATCAAAATGTTTTTGACAAATGTGAGATGAGTGGTTTTCTCCCTGGAGCTCTCCCATGGATGCTATTTTTGCCCAGTCTCTTTCTTATTGTTGAATCATGAACTTTGACCATAACTGAGGCAAGTGAGGCCTGCGGTACTTTAAATGTTGTTCTGGATTCTTTGACCTCCTGAATGAGCCGTCAATGCGTTCTTGAAGTAATTTTGTTAGGCCGGCCACTCCTGAAGGTTCCCCACTGTTACAAGATTTCCCAACTTGTGGATAACGGCTCTCACTGTGGATCACTTTAGTCCCAAAGCCGTAGAAATGGCTTTGTAATGCTTTCCAGACTGACAGATGTCAGTGACTTTGTGTCATTTTGGGTCTATTTAAGCGATTTCCTGATTTAACAGGTCTGGCAGTAATCAGGCCTGGATGGGACTAATAAAACCTAATCACAGTTGATTCACAATTTAACAAGAGGAGGCAATTATTTTCACATAGACTCAGGTAGGTTTGGATAGCTCTTCTTATCGGAAAACTGCATTTTGTATTTATGCAGTTTATCTTTGTCTAAAATTATAATTAGTTTGATGATCTGAAACGACAAAAATGCAAAAAGAAATCAGGAAGGGAGCAAATAATTTTAAAAAAACTCATTCATCTGGATGGTGTTTTGTAGCGTATTTTAATGGCATTACTGGACTAGAATTATGGCTCACTGTGTTGTACAGACCATCCACAGGCCACAGTTGAGGCTAGAATAGCAGCATTTTGTTATATTCAGTTGTCATTATTAGCAGGAAGTTAAAAAAAACAACTTTCTGTTTTAAATCAACCTGGACATAAATTTCCTCATGTACTCTAGAAAATACTAGAGTGGAAGCACCCAAAGGTCCGGTATGTGATCCGGGTCGCTGTGCTGTGCTGAACCCAGTGATGTTTGAAAAATGGAGACAGCTCCTGTGTGGCTGCCCGCTCATACAAAAACAAGGATGGATCAAATCTCTGGGGTGATTCTCTGACTCACAGCTTGGCCCTGACTCCGCTCCTCTGTGTGTGAATGTGTGTGCGCAAGTGAGAGAGTATGAGAGCGAGAGACCTCGCAGGTGTTCTGCTCTCTGGCCCGTGACAAACTCTTCATTTGTCCCTCATTTCAGTGGCAGACAGAGTAGCTAGGCTGGACATGCGTGACCCGACAGGGCCCAAGTTCTCATCGCAAGGAGCACCTTTAATCACGATAAGGGGGAAATCAGGAGCTGCCACGATGAGGGTGGTATTAAAAGTCGATCACAACAACTTTGGTCTCACTTGTCTCTTGGCATGAAGCTGTTAGCAGCTTACTGGTGGAGAACCTAAAGACTCAGACGTTTCCATCAGTAAGGCGGTTATTATAAGTTTAAGGGCGGTTCGCTAAGACGTTTCATCAATACATGTTGAGGCCTCTGCCAGTCCTTACTCAGTGTATTTATTCAGTGGCATGAAAAGGAAACAGTATCACGGCCTCTGTGGGCATGACGGTCAGATTTACTCAGCCAGCCTCAAGTGGCCATATCTGGCACTTTAAGGTTGGCTTCATTTTTCAGCCAGGTGTAGCTAGCATTGAAATATATTTGGCTGCCAAAAAGATAGTTATTTTAACTATACTAGGTTAAATATTTCCACTTTCATTTCAGACCACGGTCTCATGCAAGTTGGGAAGGATGACGTCTGTCATTAGGAGCTAAGCAAAAGCTTCGCACAATAAGCGGAAGCTTCCAAATGGAGTTTGGAAATAGGATGAAAAAGAAAGATGGGTGTGTATTTTGTGCCAAGCTTGTTGGATGCAGTTTTAAGCTAGTGTTTTTCTGAGGGAATTTGGGGTTTCTGATTGGCTGCTGTGCCAACCTGTTCAAGCCAAATGCAATGCTGTTCTGCTGCTGACTTTGGTTTTGATAAGAAGATGGCAAAGCTGGCAGGAACATTTAAAAAAAACCCAAAAAGCATGAAAATATAATGTGCTGTGGTTCGTGGTGTACAGCTTTGTATTGTGTTCTTTTTATGATACATGAAAAGCCTAAGTTTATATTGTTTTTGGACTGGTCCAGAAATTGCATGCCCATGTACAGAGTCGCACATATACCAATTCCAGCAACATCTCACTGTCCTTGTTTTTCATTATCTGGTTGAAATATAGTGCCATTGTTTACTTTGGTAATTCTCTAGCACTGTATGAGCAGGAGAAAGAGGGTGAGAAAAGGTCGGGATGATGGAAAGAGAAATGGAGGGAGCGGCACCAACGGTGAAGAGGTGTCAGAGAAGTGCTGGAAGAGCAAATAAACAGGAGCGAAGGGATACGGGAAGGGAGAAGGTGTGATGTGATGGGAAATGGCAAAACGTGAGGGGGAGAAGGTGTAGAAGCGGCGTCTCCACCGGTGCGCAAAACCATCCAGACATCCGCAGTGCGTGTGTGTGCAAGTCTGATCGTAAAGCGGGTAAAGACACTGTTGATTTCCCCTTCACACACCACACAAACACTTTGGTGGTGTTTGACAGAGAGGACCTTTTCAGGGTTAGAAGGTCAAAGAGAAGGCAATGCTACGTGTCCTGTGACAGTTATTTTTCCACACATGAGAAGCACCATACACCCGCCAACACAAATAATATTTACATAATCATGAAATCTTCAAAATAACTAAGGAATTTTGCATGGAGGAATGATCAAAACTGGAATTTAAGTTAAAGATTGAGTGACTGTGCTGGTCATACAGGGATGGACATGGTCAGCAACAATACTCAGGTAGGCTGCGGTGTTTAAATGATGCTCAGTCGGTACTAACACACACACACACACACACACACACTCACACACACACCACCACCACTAACAGCATGAACCATTGATGCAAGGTAGGATAGATCCATGGTTTCAAGGTTGGACATGTGCTTTCAGAGACACTCTTCTGCATACCTTGGTTGTGTGTTAGTGGCTATTTGGATTATTGTTGCCTTCATATCAGTTCAAAGCAATATGGCCTTTCTTCTCTGACCTCTGACATCAATAAGACATTTTCACTCACAGAATTGCTGCTCACTTTATATTTTCTCTTTTTTTGTAAACTTCTCTATTCTCTGTAAACCCTAGAGACTGTTGTGTGGGAAACTCCCAGCAGATCGGCAGTTTCAGACCAGCCCAACTGGCACCAACAACCAAACAAAGTGGCTGGTAAGTATATACCTGGGCTCTGTGAGTGCACAGCACTGCGTACTGTCTAATTAGCTTAAAACAGTTCAGACTGGTCTTAACAGTTACTGACAATGTCTGTGTGTGTTGATCAAATATGAGCTGTGAATCTGAAATTTTCTCCCCTATTTCTTTATTCTTTAACTTGATTTTAAAATCTACACAAAGCTCTTTTTAAATGGAGAAATGCACTTTTGTTAAATTCAGTACAAGATGATTGATTTATGTGCTTTACCTGATGCATAAACAGCTGCATCATCTCTGCAGCCAGCCTCTGGATAACATACAGTGGGACGAGGAGTGATCCTTGGGCAATACCATTTTATATTTGAACAGAGATGACTTTTCTTGGTCAAATTTCATGCACTGGTCTCTAGTTTGAAGATATGAGTCAAAGCACTGATCTGCTTGTTTAGAAAAGTTGAATGTGCCTATTTTTAGCTGCTCTCTTGTCACAAAGGGTTGCCACAGCAGGTGGCTCTGCTGTGCTTTGGAACAGTTCTGCACTCTAATACCCTTCCCGACACAACCGATTTTGTCTCCAGCTGGAATCGAACCAGTGACTTTAGGTAAACCACTATGCTATGGAGCCAAACAGGTTTTGTTTTAGGTGAAAGAACACAGCCCCCATGACACCGAGCAAAGCTAAAAAATACTTACAATTTTGAGGAAAATAACAGCTTGTCTAAACGAGGTAATGAATATACTGCAGGGACTGTCACCAAGGATGAAACGTTTGCTCGTCCAAGCATGTAAAAAAAAGACAAAAAAAAAAAATAAGCCAGTTTTCATCCAATGTACTTAAAGTACTTTTCTACGTAACTATCTGTTAGCATCACTAAAGACCTAGCCTGTGCAAAAACTAGACTTAAAGATTGCTTCTCAGCTCCACTGCCTTACATACAGTAGCTATCTGCTGCCTACTGTTGGGATTAAAGTCTTAAGCGTGTTGCTTTAAATCATAAAGTTGTTGATTTTCCTCACTCCTCCATGCTCTCAGACACATTCCACCACTATCGATGTGGGCGATGTGAATAATTTAACACACATAGAGCCCGCTCTGTTGGCCTTGAAATGGCCTTTTTAGGTTCCATGCTGTGTTCATATGTAGTAATTATTAATGTCAATTGATTCTAGTAGTTAAAAAAAAATGAAGTTCAGAAATGAATCTCAATTTCTTTTGTATTTATTGTAAAGTATGGGATACCTCAGTGAGCTTCTTTAAAACAGACATTATGAGTGCGCGGTGGATTTGACTGAGAGCCCATAAACCCATTAATAATATCAGTGTATAGCAGCTAGTTTTGCCACTGCATCCATCAGCCACTCACTAACTATGTGTGGTGTTTAGCTTCAGGCATGCAACAGGTTTATGAGAACTTTTTAACTCGAAATTTCTGCCTGCTCTGGTTATAAAAGTAAGTGTTGCAGGTGGGAGTCAAAAATTACAGACACGGACCGAGAGATGCAAAAATGCTTGAGGGGAGGTGGAGCTGGAAGAAAATTACCTGTTGGTCCTTTTATGCCCACATGAATATATTTATTAGGCATATAGCAGCTTTCACTCTTATGTATGTAGACCTCTGTGTTTCAAAAATAAAACAGAAATCTCTGTAGCTGGAGTGAGAGGAGGAAAATGAGAAGTTTGGCATGTCAATGAAGACATTTCTCTCTAACTCACGCTCTGTCTGATGGCCTCTGATCTCTTTTCTTCATGTCTCTGCCTCTTCTTCCCTGCCTTACTTCCACCTGTCCATCATTAACTGATATCTCGGTTACATCCCAGGAGCCAGGGCAGGCCTTTGTGCAGAGGAGCACATCACACATTTGCACACTATCCACAGCACACAGCCTCATATTTAGTCTTTCCCATGTGTTGGAGAAATCTCCTGAAATACTCTTAGGAAGAAATATGACAGAAAGACATCTGATTGGAATAAAACAGATTTTTTTTAAAAAAAGTGGAGCAAACTTTACAGCAGAGATGAGACTCAAAAGCCTCAGAGTAGATGACAGATGATGTTTTTTTGTAGCGTGGACAACAAGCCCCCTCTTACTCTTTAACAACCAGCTGTCTACTTTCCTCACTAATTCCACCAATCCTCGTTAGATGCTGCACTGCCGATGACCTAGCAGTCAAGTGGTTTCATTTCCTTCAATATGTGGCTGCTAGAGTGGGGCTGAGGTGGGAGGATATTGGATTTCCAAAAGGCTTATTTTCATTATTCATGTTGTTTCATTTCAAAACTGATGCATAAAAATAATATATATATTTATATATTTGTAAATACACTGCAGATATTGCTTTGGAGAGTTGTATATTTGCTGCGGACACATCCAAATCGGTTAAGTGTTTCCTTTAAGCTGATGCCTTTGATGGTATGTTTGCTGACCCCCAGCAGCTCGCTGCACATTATGATGCACAGGCTACCGCGGCGGCAGAGAAAAGATGAGAACCCTGTCACAGTGCCCATACTTCTCCCAGCACACAATGATTCATGGTTTTTCCATTTTTACTCCTCTGATGACCAGAGGCAATAATGCGGCTTCCTGGTCACAGTGCAATACTTTTGATCAACAACACGTGTTTGAGCATGGCTATAAATGATACAATCATTGCTTGGTGGAAAGGGACCAGAGTGTTTGAATGCAATGAGCAATACTCATGTCCAGCTGAGCCTTTTGGTCGCTGGACTCTTTGAGACTCAGAGTGCAGCTTAGAATATTTTAGCACTGTGCGACAGTGCATTTAAAATCTTGGGTTCAGTGTGCCCCGGGCACTGGTTTCATGTAGCCATTTACATTACATGAGCATCTTGTTAGTCTCTCCGTGGAAAGCCAGCAGTCTGTCTGGTTGGCTGACCTCTCCCTGGCCTCTGATCTTTACACCTTGGCTACCGAGCTGCGCAGCAGTTACAGAGACAGATGAAACAAGCCTGGAAATATTCACAGTGAGTGTGACCAGTTGTATCTTCTACATCTATGTGTCTGTGTTGTTGAACAAAAGCAAACTGTGTGGTTTCAAGGTCAAGTGTGTAGGATTTGAGTTCCAGTTTTTTCACACTTGCATTCTTTTCTCAAAACTCCAAACACAAAATCCAATTTTCAAACTAAATTAATCACAGCAAAAAATCCCCAGCTGGAACCACTCTAGTCCAAAGCACACAATAACTTTAGATCTTACACCCAAAATAATAACACTACCGAGCATTCACAATACACTACATCAAAAATGTAACTCAAGTCTTTCCAACCACATGCAGCCCTCTTGCATGTAGACGTGCTCAAGATGACCTGCCAGAGCTCAAACTGAGCAACAGAATGGTGAAGAAAGGTGATTTAAGTGAAAACTTTAAATAAGGCATGGCTGTTGGTGCCAGACGGGCTGGTCTGAGTATTTCAGAAACTGCTGATCTACTGGGATTTTCCCACACAACCATCTCTTGAGCTTACAGAGAATGGTCCAAAAAAGAGAAAATTATTTGGGTGAAAATGCCAGAGGTCAGAGAAGAATGGTGAGGCTGCTTTGACCTGATAGGCCGCATTTCACACACAGAAAATTGGAAAAACATTGCCTGGTCTGATGAGACTCAGTTTCTGCTCTGATATTCAGATGGTAGGGACAGAATTGGGTGCAAACAACATGAAAACATGGATCCATCCTGCCTTGTATCAATAATTCAGTGTGATGTTGGTGGTGTAATGCCATGACAAAAAATTTCTTGGTGCCCTTTGGGTCCCTTAGTACCAAACGAGCATGGTTTAAGTAAAAAGAGAAATAAAACACCCCACTATTCTGCACTTGCTCTTCATTGTTTTCCTCCGCTGCCTCTCAGATTATTTCCATCCATGTCAAACTTCAGCTCACCTTTGTTGGCTCTATACAATCACTGGGAACAAGTGTGAGCAATTTTGAGTTGTGATTAAGAAATTAAACCTGCGTTCCAAATGAATGGCTGTCTTTCAGTGAGTGAGAACGTATTTAGACTTTTGCGAAAAGATTAAATGAGATCTCTAACTGGGTGACAGCTGTTAAAGGTTTTAGCAAAATAACAATCAATTTACTCAGCTGTCTCTGCAGAAATCAGTTTAGAGAAAGGAAATTGATTTTTTTTTTGCACAAAGAAAGGGGAACAAAAGGAACAAAAAGAAAAGAGCAGACTATAAAAAACAATAAAAACAAAACACGTGTTCCATTATCTTCTGATAAGAGCTTAGTCGCACCTTTATTTGTAAAACACCAATTTTCCACCATAATATGCTTTATTGGAGCAACTGCAGAGTCACTATATAGAGAACGTAGTAGGTGAAATCCAGATAAATAGTTAAAAAAAGAGACTATTTATAGTACTTGTGTTTTTCACATGTAAAATATTGAGCTGGACCAAGCTTAGTATAGCTTATCTACATGGGTAAAATACAGGTATAGGACCAGAAAGCACCATCTCCGTCTCCGCCACAACATCTTAAAAGGGAAATAAAAGCCCCCATAACAAAGAGGCAACATCAGTGCTGATAACTACAGTAAGTCTACACTGCCATTTAACTCCAGTGCTGACCCATGCAGTACCGGTAAGACATAAGAGCATGATTTAGGTGTACTCCTGTGCTATGTTGTAAGCTTTTCATTGTTGTTACCATGTGTTAGTGATGTAGACCCCTCTGTTGTTGTCCCTGGCTCGGCTCATGAGTGGCAAAACAGCTAATGTCATTATTTTCAAAAATACACCAACCAGCTTCTGCTCACTAATTAATGTGCTGTATTGGCTGTCATTTGCATAGTGCTGCATGCACAGGGTAGCACAATGGGAAGAGCAGGAAACCCTTCCATTATTCCAGCAAGTTTAACAGCAGTGTTAGGCATGTCGTCACATATTTTTTTTAAAAAACAACGTAATTTAGCATCCACTGCAGCTCAAACAAGTGTCATTAAGTCCAAAGCACATTAGAAGGATCACGTTACTCATAGTAAACAGCCTGTAGCAGGTGTCAGCTATAACTAGCACCATGTGGCCGATAGTCTTATTGCTCTTGACATTTGTTAAGTACGTTCCAGTTTCTCATTTTTGCAATCCATACACTACTCCAGTGCTCTTCTCCCTGTGCACACGCTCACAGAAGCACACTTCATTGGGAAGACTGCTGAAGAGCTAACAAATCTATTTACTTTGATGCCCGTTTGGGGATGTTTTATGCACAGGGATGAACATTATGTATTATTTTTGATGTTGCAAGAAAAGGAACCTGAGTTTGAGGAAGTGTCTGAGTTCAGTGCTTGGGATCAGATGGCAATGTGGTCATAAAGGGATAGACACGGTCAACAACAATACTCAGGTAGGCTGTGGTGTTTAAATCATGATAAGTTAGTACTAAGGGGACCAAAGTGTGCCAAGAAAATATACCCCACACCCAAGTGTGCCAAGAAAATATACCCCACACCCTTACACCACCAGCAGCCTGAACCTTTGATACTTGGTAGGATGGATTCAGGCGTTCATATTGTTTACACTAATCTGACCCTACCATCTGAATGTTGCAGCAGAGACTCATTAAACCAGGCAACTTTTTCTCCAATTTTTTTTCCAATTGTGGTGAACTGTATCCCAGTTCAGACTTCTGCTTTTACACGTTCAAAGATTGCTTTTCTCCATACCTTGGTTGTAACAACTGGTTATTTGAGTTATTTCCCATAAACTTCAAGCTGTCTGACCTCTACCGTAAACCATAAGGCATTTTCACCCATCCTCTGTAAAAACCTAGACACCAAACAAGATCACTGTAAGATCTCTTACAGTAAATTTCCTTTCTTCCCCATTTTGATGATCCCTTTGAACTTCATCAGGAACCTCTACAAGTCTAAATGCACTGAGAGTTACAGGTGTACCTAATAAGGTGGCTGACGAGTGTTTATATGCATGTGATCTCTGCCAGCCAAATTCTCAAGTTTCAGACTTCTCAAATTTTTTAATTTCACTTTTTTTTTCCACTTTTTGATCTGTACTTTATGATATCAGCGAGACAGCGGCAATTTCTAAGACAGTCATCTGTGCACACAGAGGTTCCACCTACCTGCTGTTCCAACCTCGTGTTCAAAGGGTGCCAATCAAAAGACGGTTAGTTTAAAGAGGGGTAAACTGGCTTTTTTTTTCTTTTAAGAGGATGATAGACTGCACCAAGGCCCAGTTTATGATAAATAAAAAATATTCAAAACTGTTATTCTGGTCGACACCCAGCTGATAATGTGTGTGCATGCTACCTTAAAATCAGCTGAAAGTGACTGAAAGAAAACTTGCTTTAAAGTGTGTTAGGAGAGGCCAGAATAAAGAACATTTCTTTATGTTCCAACGAATTAAACTGATTTTACAGCAGTAATTGCTTAGTAATTTTACAAATCTTTCTCTGAGAAAATGCCCTGAGGCCAAGTTACGTAGCATGAATGCAGAAATGAAAATTATGCACAACTGCAGTGGCTGTGGTGTTAGTAATGGGCTACACGGTGTACGGGGGTAAGTAATTGACATACTCCATTACTCTGTGTGCGCTCATGCATGCTTGTTTGTGTAAAGAAATTTTCATGCAATGTGTGTGTTTGTGAGTCTAAATGGTCCAGTCGAGATGCAAATAGCTGCAGGCTATCGCACACTCGACATAGTAATAGTAGCAGGAGAACAACAGTAAATATTCACATCATAATCATCTTAATGAGCAGTGGCACCGGAGGAGTGTGCTGTGAGGTCTTTCCCTCCTCCTGTCTGATTATCCAGGACATTTTCTTCCCCTTTAACATTTGCTTTATGCGTGTGAAATCCTAAATTCCTTGTTATTTCTCTTTACTTAAGAGTTTCAAGTTGAGAGAGGTTTTTAAATTTGTGAAAAATGATGGAAACTGAAATCTGTGAGCACAAACACATGTGCGCTCACGTCTAGCCTGGTAATCATCTGGTGATGAAAGGAAGTAAAGCATGCTGGTTTATTAAAAGGTCAAAGCTTCATTATCCTAATCTTCAGCACCTTTTGTCTGTTTATATGTGTTTGGTTACCATGGGTCACATGATGGGGCATTATCTTTTTCTTCTTCTTTATGCAGCTCCTGCTTCACACCTCACCACTGTCTCTCTGTCCTCATACATGCCCTGCACCACCCTCACACACTTCTCTGCCGCTCCTGACTTCCTCATGCAGTACCACAGTTCCTCTCAGGAGATCCACAAAGACACAGTGCAGCTCCTTCTGACCATCTCTATCCTTCTCCGTCAACACTCACAAAGCAGACGTCACATCTGTAGTGCTCTTTCTCAGCATGTAGCCACACTGCTCTCCCCTGATCATCACCTCTCTTTTTAACCCAGCTTCAACAGCTCTTTCCCATATGTTCATGGTGTGGCTCATCTGTGTTATCGCTACAGCTCTACACCCTTGTTCTTGAAAATCAGCACCAGTACACTCCTGCTCCTTAAACTATAGCTGTCCTCTCTTACAGACATCTTGATTCCTCCACAGGTATGGCGCCTGGACATTACCATTACTGCAAAAATAAATAAAAATAACATTTTCTGATTCATTTTGGTCATTGACTCAGTAATCCTACAAGAACACAGCAGAAATAGTGTAACTGTTTCTTCAGCACAAGGATTCAGGATAATTAAATGGATTTATTTTTACTAGAAAAGCCCCCCTTGGATCTGCTGTACTTGCAAGTCCTTAGCTCACACTGTTCACCTGTGCCACAAAGAATGATGCTCCATAATTTTAAGCTCATACATTTGAACTCTATAAAAATGAGTATGTAAACTATTAAACATTATGCCCAAGCTTGCCAAAGAAAAAAAACTTAAAGGTTCAAGTTTTTAAAGTCATAATTAGGGTTGCAATTAATGATTCTGCTGTAATATTTTAATTCAAAAAGAGTTACTCCCCCAAAACCCTTCCTTTTCCTTCCAAAGTCTAATGTATTTTAGTTCAATTCAGTGCCCAACTTAAGAAACCCAAAAATTTTCACATCCCACACCCCAGTTTTTAGCAGCTGGATTTGAATATTAAATACATTTTAAATAAAAGTTGTCCCAGTGTGAGGCATCAGCAAGCTCTTCTTTGTTTTTCTTTCACAAACAACTTCACATTTTCATTTCATATTTTTTCCGCTGGTCTTCCACGACCCAAGAATGGCTCCTCACCCCAGAGTTTGACAGTGGCAAGGCTGGTTGTCTTTGTCTCTGTGTTAACTCCATGATGGGCTGGTGACCTGTGTTTGCCTCTCAGCCAGTGAGACTGTGGGGCACCCTGGTTGGATAATCAGTTAGAAAATGGATGAATGACTCGATAAGATAAAAACGAAAATGTTGCATGTTAGGATTCCTCTGGACACCCTGGCTTGCTCTCAGAGTGTAAATAATTGCTCTGTTTTATCCTTGCAACAGACAGGTGACCTGGCCAGGGTGTACCCTGCCTTTCTTCCTCTGCCAGCTGGGAAAGGGTCCAGCTCCTCTGCAATTTTGAATTGTAAAAAAGTAAAGTAAAAAACAAGAACACAACAATATATAGCTCATATATTTTACATGCTTTTATTTTTTCACACCTAGATCACTACAAGAGCCTTAGCAAAAAATTAATAGAACGACTGCGGACTTTGCAGAACCAAGCTGCCATGCCAGCCTTTTAACCTGAACAAAGAGATGGGATCACGTCATCCCCAGTTTGGCATCTTTCCACTGGAAACTTAAAATTGTTTTTAAGATTTCGTAGATCGCTTTTAAGGCTCTTTGTGGCCTTGCTCCCAGCTACATCTCTGACCTCTTACTATCATACGCCGCATAACGTACCTTGAGATCCTTCAGAAGAGGTCTTTCATCGGTTCAGTAGCCCAGTGGGAAAGTAAATGGGACAGAGCATTTGGAGTCAAGGGCTGGAGCCTCTGCCCAATAAAATTAATAAATTAATTACTTTAAATAAAAATAATAATATATAGGACAGAAGCAGAGAAAAGACTGCTTTGTATCCCTAACAAAGAAAAACAGGACAAACCCATGAAGTTTAAGATGACAGATTCTCTCTCTTTTTCCCCGTTTGATGCGTCACAGGTTTATTATCGTAATAGTTCTGAAAAGTTAAGAGTCGAGATTTTTCCCTAGAAAATGAACCCAACACCCTTTTAGAAGTGTCCCCATTATGGCTCGTTGTACTCAATAACCCCAGAATCTCTCAGTCATATACTCTCTTCTTGTCCAAGTCTCTCTCAGCCATTAATGGAGCGGCTCCAGAAATAAAAAGGACTCCTAACATTTCCCTCATGTGCTTTAGAAATGTGCAAATATTAAACCAGAGACAGAACTGCTGACAGCTGAATGAAAAACACTGTATCTCTGGATTTGCTCTTACAACTTTGAAGCCTTAAGTAGTCTAGACACATAAAGGGTTAAAAGGATTTCTTCCCGAAGTCAGCCAGACGAATGATCAAGTTAACCGGCTTGATTGAGAAAAGTCATGTCTGTTTAGTGTCTCCTGTAAGCGCAGACATATGCTCCCTCATCTGTAATTGGCAGTGGTAACTATCATGTGAGAGCGTGCCTACGGTGCTGGATGCTTGCTCATGTGCGATGAGCAGTACACTCGCAAATACTGCAATTGTAATCACACAGACTGCATGTGTGAAAGCGTGTGAATATTTGAGCATGATCTGGAGAATTTGAGAGTTTTTATGTGTATAGGAGAAACAAATGCGCGTGTGTGTGTGTGTGTGTGTGTGTATGTGTGCGCACGCACGCGTGCCTGCACTATTTGGCATTTCTCAAGCAGCTGTCAGCTTCTGCCAAAGTGTTTCAGCTGACTGATCCCTAAACTGGGCCAATAAGTTCCCACACAAAACCCCACAATCCCCACGCACGGTTATATTGCTGCATCCATCTCAAAACATCGCTTTCAATCCTGCCATCCAGTCTAACCATTCCTCTTTCCCGGCACTCTGTTCTCATGCTTTTTTAACGCTCACTCATTTGTGGTTTGCTCTTAAGAAATTATGACATCATTTAAAGTGTTACTGTGCTGTAAGTAGGGATGGGAATCGAGAACCGGTTCTTGTAGCGAACCGAATCCAAGGAATTCTAAGGTGCCGCTTATTGATTCCAGTGACGTAAAGACGCATTTGCGATTACGCCACACAAGCGCCTTATTTAGTTCAGAATATAACCAACAGCATCAAGACAGAAGGGTCAAGATATAAAGCGTTACAAAATTATGTTCACAGTGTTTCTAAAGCAGCAGCATCTGTTTTATACAAAAAAGTATTTCTAATCAGATTACTCAATTAATCAATGGAATAATTAACAGTTGCAGCCCTATTTTGCTGCATGCTCTCACTAGACTGTATGAATAATCTCCATCTCCTGTAACATTCAGTTGATGAGGACCGCCAGAGTCTGGCTGGCTCAGAGGCTGCTTCTTGCACACCTTGCATTTGTATTTTTTGTTCAAACGTTAAAATATTCATAGAGTTAATTTTGAAAGAGGAATATTTTTTATATACCAGTTTTAATTTTGTTCTATTTTGCATTAAAAAGAGTTAATGCAAACCAACCCATTTTATTCACTAACCCAATGAGAATCAATACGAGAATTTATAAGGAATCAAATCGATAAATGATATCGATAATGGAATGGGAATCGCTAAATTCTTATCAGTTCCCATCCCTAGCTATAAGTCTACATACCAAGCACTGCTCCTTTCAGCAAGTGCCCCAAAATGACATTTAAATTTAAACAGCCTACACTTCCTTGGCTCCCCTGTAAAATAAAACCACCAACACTAGTTGCTCTTCTGTTGCACAGTTTATTTATATTTGCTATAGAAGCAATTTGTCTCATTTCTGTGATCCGTGTGCGCCTACATATAATATTCAACTTTATGAATAGGCTGTGTGTGTGTGTGTGTGTGTGTGTGTGCGCGCGCGCGTGCGTGCATGCATGCGTGCGTATGTGTGTGGGAGAGAGTGATCACATTGGGGTGTCTCCAGCACATCCATGCACCTGAAACCCCCCCACCCCCCACCCCCGCAAGGGCAGCCAGCCCATTACATTAATTAACTAGTGAGGGGGGGTTGATGGGATGGAGAGAGAAAGAAGGAATGGAAGAGGGCTGAGAGACAGAGGCATGAGAGATACAGAAAGTGGTTTTGAGTGAGAGAGGAAAGAGAGATGGAGGTTAGGTTTTGGGGGTGGGAGGGGTGTTGGGGGGCGACTTTTTCTGCAGAGGCAGCAAGTGGGTGGGGGCCATTGCCTTCCTTCCTGCCGTTAATCCCTGAGTGACTTTTGCTGCGTACAGTTAGGAGCGCAGTGCAGCCCAGTGCCCCTGCAAATTAATCTAGCAAAGAGCCTGGGATGTGCCCCACTCACCACCCTTCATCCCCCACTTTCTATCGCCCCTCCTCCACTTCCCATTGCCTGCTAAAAGACTTGGGAAGGAGAGAGAGAAAGAGAGAGAGGGAGTTAAAGGAGGAGAAGGAGGGAGACGGAGATAAGCTGCTGCTGTATTGTCCAATGAGTGGAGAAAATGTGGCGGAGAGAAGGCAAAGGGGACAAATGCATGGAGGAGGGAATGACAGGAGGTGGTGAGTAAGGAAGGAGGGGTAAGAGATGGGGGTGGGGGGGTGGAAGAGATAAGGAAGACAGCGGGCTATTTCAAGCGCAGCAAAGGATGACCGTGCGCCCTTGCTCCCGTGACATCACTCAGGAACACGGTGATGTCACTGACTGCGAGGAGCTTTTCTGCCACTCCGTGATGATGTCACTTTTCCTCCAGCTTTCGGCCTCACATCATTACAAACACGTGTGTCATCCTAAAGGTCCCCTATGATTCACTTTTAATGAAAGAGCCTCATGATGTTAACTTCACAGTCCAAGTTCACATCAAATTTATTAAAGAAGTAGCTTTTGAAAAAGTTCTTTGCTTTCTTTCTGAGTGAGATTAGACAAAGCCGTTGAAGCCCTTGCTTAATCTAGCTTAGTACTAATGCTAAAGGAAGGAGAAACTGGCCAAGCTGTATCCTTACCATACTGAGGATTCTGAATCTTTCTACAAAAAAAATGAGATGGAGGAAGAGACACGTGTAAGAAACAAACTCTAAAAGACACAACACACTTAAATTAACACTGATTTTTTTAAGAAGTCATCTAAAATTCCAATCGTGGCACTGATGCCTGCTATAAAATATGACAAATGGGTAAATAAAGGGACTACTATGTGCTATTTAAGAGGTATTTGTAAGCAGCAGTAAAAAACTAAGAATTATATAATGTTTCAAAAGATGCATGCTTCAATGAGAGATGCCTTTTTTAGACCAGATCAGGTATTTAAGCTCCACAGTCACACAGGCCTAGAGACTCCCTAGCAACTATCAATCACTAGTACAGAATGTGTAGTCCCCAACTGGCAGGTGGGGGAATACACATTTGGTGGTTGCTGAGGTTGCAGGCTGTCACAGAGAAATTTGATTGCTAGAGACTAAGTCATGCAGTCCTAGAGACCGGTCAGTGACATGTTGCTGTCCCTGTGAAATCAATTGCACAGTGGATGGGGCACCAACAGCCTCCTTTTGACAAATTTGGTTGCTAGCATATTGCCACCATCGTCCGTAGTTTGCATGCCGAGGCCGACCTGACCGCAAGCAATCGCTAACTACTCTCCTTCATCACCTAGCGACTGTTACCAATCACCTACCAATTGGTTGAGACCTTAGGATCCATTTGGAGATGCGTTTATGCCCACCTGAGGAATATTTGTGTCTTTAGTAACCATCCAGTTAATACTGCATCTGTGTGGGTTTTGGTCTTTGGCAGTTAGTGCATACAGAAGTATTTTTTTCTTAAGAATGGATGTCTGCAAATGATACTGATGATATTGGTAGATAAATATCAGAACACCAAAAGAGCTGAAAGAAGTCAAATACAGTCACATTAATGTAAAGGCCAACACTTGTTTGTGTAATATTCTCTGTGATCGATCTGCTGTAACAGCATTTTCAGAGGCAGAGTTATTTCAAGCAGACCATTTTTAAAATACAATTCTTCCATTTGTGTAAGAATGTTACATCCTAAATTGAAGATTTCAATCAGTTATCTAGGCAGCCGTGTCGGCCAGGATTGGCTGTTGTGGAAAAATGGGACTGCTCCAGGGAATAACTATCATTTTGTTAACTGTGGTGCATTTTATTCATATCATGTACTTGAATAACAATGAGTCTGAATCTGGCTTGTGACCTTTACTACCTGCCATCTCCTCGCTCTGTCTGTCATATCTTTTTCTGCTTGCCCCTTGCTGTTTAACAGAGCAGTTCATATTAGAAAATCTTTGTTCGCTGTTATTCAAATTATTTTTTTTTTACCTCTTGACTGTGACAGCCTACTGAACTGGCACTGATGAAACTAAAGCCTTTGTATAATGCAACGCCACAAGGCTCCAGCTTTTGAGGAACAAGTCATTGGCTGCAGTGTTTTGTAGCTGCATTAGCTCACTAAAGAGAGGGTGGGTGGTGCTGTTAAAGATGGAGTTCAGTTAAATCCCCATCCTTTATTCTGCTGCCTCAAGGGTGTCCAGGCAGCAGAACCAGACGGTTTTCTTTTGCTACGTCATCAGTCTGTTTGTACTCTGTGTGTATCACACATTCTGTACTTCTATACTTTCTATAGAAAGGCATCCAACTCAAGAGATGAACCAATGTTGTGTCTTCACATACTGTAAAAGGCAACTCTAATTTTAAACTGTAGCTTTAGCCAGTTTGTTACTGCAGCCTGTCACAAAAACACATCTATTACTCCAATTTATTTAGTTGAATCAGCAAAAATTGCAAATTGAATTGCACCAATAAAGTGATTCCTAAAGAGCTATTAGCTGACCACTTGGCATATATCTACATGGTGTGCAGTGTGCCCTTAAAAGTTTGAGGAAACTAAACAAGTGGAGGACAAAGTGTCAGCCCTTAAAAAAACAGCTGAATAGTATCTGAAAGTTGTGTCCTTAAGAAACAGGGGAAAAAATCCAGCACAGATCTTAAACAGGATCTGGCCCTTCAGTTGATCCATCTACTGTTCACTGAAGCCTCATGAGAAATGGTCTCAGTGGAAGGGTGGCTGTCAGGAAGGCGTTCTTAATGAAGGGAAACATGGAGAAAAGCCTGAGGTACGCCACGGTACACAAGAACGGGACTGAAAGTCAGCTGGCTGTCAGGAGAAAGGTACAACAGTGAGTGTCTACACCCATCTGTGAAAGAGGGTGGAGGCTTTTTCATGGTTTGGGGCTGCATTTCAGCCAGTAGTGTTGGAGATCTTGTCAAATTTGAAGGAATTATGAACATATAAAAGTACCATCACATTTTTGATCCACCACGTAATACCATTTAGAAAGAGCTTGATGGACAATAGCTTCATTTTTCAGCATGAAAATGATCCCAATTACACTGCCAATGCAGTTAACGTATACCTGAATAAAAAAGATTTTTACAGTCTACTGGAGGAGATAGCATAAGAACAAAAGGAAAAAAATCTCAAAAATCCATCTATTGACTCATTGTTCTGTTTGCTCCTTATTCCTCGCCTTTATCGTCCCATTTTCCTTCATTACGTACTGCACTTTCTATACACACCAACCTCTGCAATCCACTCGTACATCTTTATCAGTGGCAGCTGCTACTCTTCTTCAGGGGGACTACAATAAGCAAGCAATGTATTGTTATGGCCAGCAAAGGAATGATGATAAACGATGATAGTGCTAAACAATCTCCTCAATATCCTCTTTCATTTAGTAAGCTGCCCCTGAGGCCAGCTGATGATTGTTGAGCTCCGTACTACAGCGTTTAGCCCAGGGGCTCTCACACGGCTCGCCTACACCGAGCTGGATTGACCTGATATCTCACGAGGATCCCAGGTGGTTCCCTCATTTACGCCTGTGCTGATTGCCAGGGTGAGAGAGGGGCCAGCATTTGTTTTATCCGACTATGCGAGCAGTCATGAGCTGAATCAAGTCGGCTGAAAAATCATGCACTCAACAGCTGAACTTCAAACACACATGCACACACGCATAGCTTGCAGCAGCCTGTTGGTTCACGCGATCAGGCATTAGACCGTGTGCACGTAAAAGATAGGCCGACCCAGAACGAGGAGTGCAATGACCGAAAGAAAACGGGCCCCTCGTCACCATCACACCGCTGTGAAAATGTGTTTCTGCTCTTGCTGCCACCAGCTTCAAACCTCTTTTTCCATTACATTTTTGGAGGCAAAAACTAACTCAATGCTACTTGATGGTCAAAGAGCTGGAATAAGAAGACTGTGTGAAAATGTTCAAATGTTCTTTATTTAGTTGGTAGTGCAATTATCTTTAATTCCCCTACATTAAAATGTGCACAAAGTAGTGGTTTATGCCCTTAAACTGCAAAGTTAAGTGAGAGGAGAGAAAACACCAACTTCTAAAAAAAGGATAAACAATCACTGAAAATGCAAGGTCAGGTTATTTTATAACAAAGGGAGAAAATCTCACTTAGCAAACTAAATGAAAGAGACATTCACAGCTGTGTTGAGCGTCACTCAAAATTGTTGCACCAACACGACCCTTTGGCTCTTTTTCGTGCTTCTGTTTTGTTCTCTGAGACAAGGAAGCTGTCTGATTTCCCCAAGTTACATTTTGAAAAGGTGCAATCCGTGCACTCATTAAACAGACAAACAAGATAACCCAAGGACAAAAGGAAATAATTTACATGTTGGCCTAAGTCAATATTTAATTCCCTTGTTGGTGTATTCTGTTACCTTCAGAAGTGCTGAGACAAAACAAGTCAAAACAGAAAAATTTCTAAAGCTGCAAAGCGCTGCTGTTTCTTATTAAATGAAATATACAATAACATTTTGACCACTGACAGATGAAGTGGATAGCACTGATCACTTCTTCGTCATGGCACCTGTTAGTGGGTTGGATATATTAAGGAGCAAGTGGAAATTGTGTCTTCACAGTTAAACTACTATTGTTGTTCTAAGCAGGAAAAACAGGCAAGTTTTAGGATTTTAATGAGTTTGACAAGGGCTCAATTGTGGTGGCCAGATGACTGGGTCAGAGCATCTCCATCTTTTTACTGGTACTGTATAGCAGTCTTATCTTGTGCAGTTTCTTTCACATCTTTTGCCAAGCATTCAAGAGTTTAACTATACTGTTGATTGTAACTGACATGTTTATTAGTGCATGAAGGAATATAAAAATATGTCCTTCCAACCCTACAAAGTAAATTTTGAAAGGCCTAAGGAAAGCTGAGCTTCTAGTGACCCTGCCTGGTGAGTTTCATTTGAGTGGACAAAAAACACAATTTTCACTCTATTAACCGGTTGCTATCAGCAGGGCTCACATCATTGATGTTGTCAGATTGGTGATAGAGTCACGTGACTTTCAGCTAGACTAGTTTGAGACTTTTCTTTTGAAATACATTTAATTTCACTTCAATTAAATTTTATTTCTATACCACAAATTCACCGCAGTCGCCTCAAGGTTAAGTGACTGCAATGTTAGAGGAAAAAATAGAATAATTACGAACAAGCACTGGGCAAAAGTGGGAAAGAAAAACTCTTTTAACAGGAAAAAAAAGCTCCAGTAGACCCAGGTTTAAGGAGAAGTTGCAATCTACTAAAAAAGAAAAGCATACAGAAACAAAGAAAAAACACAAACAGGAGTGAGAAGACAAAAATTCTGGCGAGTCAAATGCAACGAAATTTCGTTCTGTGTACACTTGTGTACTAAGAATGACAATAAAAGTTGTCTAAGTCTAGGTCTAAGTCTAAAAAAAAAAATGAAAGTACTGGCATATAATCCCACGGTACTGGTTTAGGCACCAAAACTACTCGTTGGGGTCAGGAGGAGATAATGGTTTGACTAAAAAACAAAGGAAAAAAACACTTCTCACAACATGAAGTAAAAATGAGCTTGGTAACCAAGGTGAAGACTTCACGAGACTTTATATAACTGCCTACAAAATAAACTAAACAACACACCTCTTTAAGTTTGAGTAGATACAGAAGGGCATCTTCTGGTGATTATAACGGCCATTGAGACAGCTGACAGCATCCAAACCAGATGCAAGAAGTCAAAATATAGAAATGTCCAGGTACTACTTTCAGCAGGGCTTCATCACCACAGGACGTGCCTAGCACTGATGTGGCAACCATAAACCACAGAAAGTCAATGACGTTCAGCGACTTCAAGCGCCAACGGGGGAAATAACCTCTGGCGTTGAAGTGGGTGGGTCCATTCTTCAGTTTTTCTCAGCTTGAAGTTGAGCAATATCAGTGACCATCAATGAGAATTAAGAATGCCACTTATTGACATATTACTACTCAAGGTTACCAAGGCAACTGAAGCTTAAAATGTCTGCAAGTGACTCACCATCAGCTACAAAGTGATGTGCAACAACAAATAGCTTTCTGTATGGACAGGCTCTTTTTTTGGCTTTTTAGCCTTTAATAAAATAGGACAGTGGAACGAAGAAAGACGAGGTGAAGAAATTCAGGGTGGATTCAAACCCCGGCCTCTGCACAATCCTTTGGCAAACAGGTCACCTGCTTTACCCAGCGAGCAGCTGACACCCACTGTGGCTAGGCTTTAAAGACTATTCCAAAGATTGAGACTCAAGTCAGTTTTTACACCTGTTGATGGCTAATTACAGAAATCTGTAATGCCACCCGAGCCCTCCCTGCAAGCACTTCTAACTCTAATATTGTGCCAAAGAATCGATTAGCCACCACTGACACCACCCTGCCGTTGGGTCAAAAAGTTGTCAAGCTTGCAATAGCCAGTCAGAAGCCCAAGAACAAAAGACAGCTGGTCAGATGGAAAAAATAAATCATAGTAACAACATTCAAAAATTCACCACAATGTAATATTTAAGAGGCTTGGAAAGTCTTTCAGAACTAGGGAGCTGCCGAGTGGGGAAGCTGGATATATGGAGAAGAAAGAAAGGGTGCCTGGGTGTTTTGTGTGCTCTAATTGGCTCCTCAGGCTTTCACCTTCACAGGCCATTGAGTCTGAGCAGACAGAGTATAGTAGTGTGGATGGCTGAGGCCAAAAGGTGATTTGGTGCTCTGTATGCTCTGTGCCTTTGTGTCTGCTCATATCTGCGAATATGTCTGAGTATGAGTGTGTGTGTGTATGAAAAAGAACAGTGATTTTATTTTATTTAACTACACTTGTTGGCTGTTATGAGGAAGAGTGTGTATGATAGCAGAAAAAAATAATGGAAGCCAGAAGGAAGGGGGGGGGCTCTATAATTTGCTGGCTGCTTTACTAATTGAGCTACCGCAGCACTTCTCAAGAGGCTGGTCGGCTAGGAGATTGGATGGATTGATATGGATGCACACATACACACACACACACACACACACACACACACACGAAAGAAAACAGAAGCCCAGCTATGCACACACAGATAGGAAATGCCTCAGACAAGCTTTCATCTATTGTTTTCTTGGTAAAATTCGATTAAGTTCTGCACAGGCAAAACAGAAGAGATGGTGGCCGGGCTCTTAAAAGCTTTGAGAAAGCTACCACTGCCTCTCAGAGTGTTGTTTCATTAGTCCCCAAGGATGCAGCTCAATGAGATTTCATTCACTGCCAGAGAGAGGCGCTTATTTCATAAGTTTGACAGGTTTTTCTGTGCCGTTCAAAAGGAGACACCCCAGCATCAAAAGACCTTGAGGCAAATAATGACTTCAAAAAGGTTACAGCATGCACTCACTGTGCAGTGAGTGAGTGCATGTTGTATCTTCAGCCTGAACACTGTGGAAGAATTAGTCAAATATTAAAACCACTAAAAAGGGAGCATGAGAGACACGGAGAGCGAGAGCGACCGCAAGCTTTACGCAAGCAAATAAATCTCCATATTGTTGTTATTAATCCTGTGTCAAACAGGAAACTTCCAGCATCAACCAGAGCGGCAAACAGGCGCTTTCCATTGCAGCTTTGCATCTCAATGCGGACAATCCCCGGCTACACATGCAGCGCCCCTCACATTAGCACATCATTTAGGATTTTTAATGACACCCTAAGGCGCTACAATAATTTTGATGATGAGGCACAGACTTTATGTCCTCCCATATAGAGCGTGTCCCCATGAAATAACCGGTGTTTAATGCTGCAAAAGTGGGTTTGCTTTACACTCACAGTGCTGTCTATATGCCTGTAATAAATACGTACAGTTTTCTAATATTTCAACTGTATTGATACATTCTGGATAACACAGAGAAAGAGCTGTGTCTCAGAATTAATTTTGCTTGTAATTCAGCGCCTACAGTATTCTCCCCATTTGCCTTCTAATTGTCTAAATGATTCCTGTACAAATCCAAAATGTACATGTTAAATATCTCCACTCTTTCTTCTGTCAAATTTCACCTTACCTTAACCCTAAGAAACATTTAAGGTACCAACAGAGGACTCAGTCTTACTTGGACTAATGGAGCTATTATTACAAACAGATTAACATTGAAAAGCCATGACTGCCGTACTTTAACTATTATGAATCAATGTTCTTCTGAAGCGCCAGCTTCGAGGGTTGAAAAATGAAGTCAGTGTCAAAGTGCAAGAGCTCTTTTTTGACAAGCTTTCCTTTCCAGTTGCTTGAATCAGTGTCTCACTGAGTGACAGATCCCAGTTTGCCATGTTCAGCATTTAAACTGCTGTGAAAGACACTTACCTTACTACACAATTGAGCTAGCCAGAGCTGCCCTCACAAAATATGTTCAGATTTGGTTTTATTTAAATGTATTATCATTATTATTTTAGTTTGGCTTCCAGAGTCCTCAAACTGTCGTTCCTCGTCTAGGTTCATCTTGTATACACAATCTCTGGTTCTTAAATTAGACACTGAAAATAATTGCCTGTTGTCAACATCAATGATACTCTCATTAGTCTCAATAAATTATGTTGCTGATTTTATAGAAATAATGAAAAACCCACATTCACATTGTGTGCTTGTATCCAACGCTAAATTCCCTGAACCCAAGGTGTTAATACAGAAATAAAAGCATGTTTTTGTGATGGTGATGATTCAACACACCTGCACCCATTGTCCACTTCATTAGGTACATGTGTTCAGCTGCTCTTTATTAGAAATATCTCATCAGCAACTCACTGCACTTACACATATTGGCAAAATTAAGCTGGCCTGTTGAAGTTTAAACATCAGGATGGGGGAAAATGGTCATTTAAGTGACCTTGTATGTGGAATGGTTGTTGGTGCCGGGTTGGTTTGAGTATTTCAGAAATGTGTGATTTTCCCACACAGCCATGTCAAGGGTTTACAGTGAATGGCCAGACTGCTTCAAGCTGATAGGAAGGCAACAGTAACTCAAATAACCTCTTGTTACAATCAAGATATGCAGAAGAGCATCTTTGAATGTGCAACACATCAATCCTTGATGAGCAACAGCAGCAGAAGACCACATTGGGTGCCACTCCTGTCAGCTAAGAACAGTAAACTGAGGCTACAGTTTGCATGGGGTCACCCAAATTGGGCAACAGAAGACTGAGAGATGCAATCTTTCCAGCCTGTCCTGGAGGCATCTTAGTCAGGTGCCTCAACCACCACAGCTGGCTACTTTCTCAAACTGGTTTCTTACCACCCTTCTCACCCTATCACTAAGGGAGACCCCAGCCAGCCTGTATCTGCAATCTTATTATTCCAGTCACTACTCAGAGCTTGTGACCACAGGTAAGGGTAGGGATGTAAATCGACCAGTACCAACTCGTTTAAACATCGTAGCCTACCTGAATATTGCTACTGACTATGTCCATCCCTTTATCACCACAATGTCCCATCTTCTGATGGCTGCTTCCAGCACACCAACGCACCATACCACAAAGTTAAGATAATCTCAAACTGGTTTCTTGAACATAACAAGTTCACTGCACTCAAATGGCCTTCAGAGTCATCAAATCTCAATCCAATAGAGCATCTTTGGGGCACAGTGTGACAAGAGACTGACATCATGAATGTGAAGCTGACAAATCTGCAGCAACCTGTGTGATGCCATTATATCAATGTGGACCAAAATCTCAGAGGAATGTTTCCAGCAGCTTGTTGAATCTGTGCCATGAAGAGAATTAAGTTCTGAAGAGTTGCAGGTAAACGGGGGTCCAGCATGATACAATCAAGGTGTACGTGCAAGTGCATGTACATTTTAATACTCTAAAGGTGGGTTTATTTAATTAAGAAACATGCTGCCATGTGTAACAGATAAAAAAAAGATGAACCTGACAAGCAAAAGCTAGCATCCACAGAACATCTTGCATCACACTGTGTGGTTACTATACCTTTTAGCAACTAGCATAAATACAACACAGTATACCCACTACAGACGCAAAAGCCCAGTCAGAACCTCCCATAAATTTGCAGAGCTTAATCTCTGATTTTATTCAACAAATTGCTCACCCAGTGTATTCTCATATGAGCAGATTAACAAACAGTCAATGAGGCATTGTGCTATTAGCCACGACAATGTGCTGTGTGTTGCATGATTGGAGAACATTAAGTTGGCTGGAAAACCCTTCAAGAAGTAATTAAGAAAACTGCTGGGCAGCAATTCATTTCTGAATTAGCCGAATTGAAACTGAGCTTGTCAGACATTCAATAACAGTGACAACATAACTGTCTGGAGTGACCTTCATTCTAGCGTCCCTAAATGATTATCCCGGTTCATAAATGCCTATTTAACACCATTTTGACAATGCTAGTGAAGTGCAGTAGGGTGATGAGACAAAGAGAGTTAAAAACAAGCAGAGTTGCATTCATCCCAATAGATTTATATTAGATATTAAAAACTTTATACCATGAAACATTATTACCTTACCACGCTGGACTGTGGATGACATTTTACACTGTGTGAGCATTTGGGAAAAAATTATGCTTAACAAAGCCCACGGGGTCTTTTTTTGGGACTATTTGTGATGACAGCCAGGCCTCAAGGCCCACAGCAGAAGTAGTTCCCCAGAGAATGTGAGCAAACAGGAATATTAACAAGCCAGGCCAGCACAAAGTAATGGATACTTCCCAAAATATATTGTTGTGTTCATTTGATTTTTCAAATCTGATCATCACTCTAAATTATTCCTTTCATTATCCAGAAAAATACTCTAAATAAATAATGGAGCAGTGTGAAAACAGAGATAAAACAACATTATTACTCATCAGAGCCAGTTTTTCCATGCTTTTTGCCTTAGGATAAAAGCATGGACAACCCAGGAGTCTCTACCATGCATGCCTGTGGTTCACTGGGGGTCTTCTCCTTGAATTCACAAACAAGGCATAATTAGCAGCCTTGCCGTGCCTTGTCCTCTCTCTGTACTGTATGTCTTCTTCAACAGCACAAACAAGGACCATGTAATCGTAGTGATGCCATCATGGCTGCACTGCATCTAGAGGAAGAGCTTTTAAGCAATTAACAAGTGTAAACAAGTTGGACTGGCACGTGTCAAAGGCACCACCCTGTTGTGCAGTGGATGATTTTGAAGGACATCTCATACAAAATGCTTGATTCTATAAAATCAGCTATGCTCAACAAGAACCATTTTGGCATTTATTAAGTGACAATTTAATATTAATATTTGACAATTGGCTCACAAAGTAAAAAAGAAACTATTTCCATGATAAAATAGTGATGACATCAGTTTGAGCTCAAATGTTTTAAAGCTTTAAGTGTTGCCTTGTGTTCTGAGGACTTCAACTGCTAGCTATGCTTACACATCAGACATCATGTTCTGTCCATAAGACACTTCTCTCATCCTTTTAATTGTTTCCCCTGATGCAGTTTTTCATCATTTTTTTTTCATCAGTGCATGTGAGACATGGGCAACAGATTTCCTATTAAAATTGTATCAGTCACCATTCCAAAGAGGAAAAGTTTGTCAAGATCGCTGATGTAACAAACCCCTGGGAGCCATTAGGGGCCAGTGTTCAAAATCAAAATGATTAAAGGATGCTTTGTTGGACAGATTAAGAGAGTGAAAGCTAATGGGCGAGACTTAGAGAGAATACAAGCTCCTGTCCTCACGTCCTGCTCCTCAGCATGTTGCTTTCAGAGATCCTGGTGTCCCTCATTCGCGCAGCAGCTGTTTATATTTGCTTTTGAGGCCTCACTGTCAGCAAACTGCTGACTGATTCATTACAGTCATCAAGGTCTTGCTGCTAAAGAGTGTCAAAATATCACTGTGAGATTTGTGAAGGCTGTAATATGTATTTATGTTTTAGCAAGGTTTGATCGAGTAGAAGTTCCAGACATAAATACACAATCAGCTGTAAGTGGTATTATTGCAAAGTAGAAGCATTGAGGAGCCACAGGAACTCAGCCATGAAGTGGTGGACCATTTAAAGTTACAGAGTGGAGTCACCGAGTTATGAGGCGCGAAGTCCCCAATGCTCTGCCCACTCATTAACTGCAGAGTTGCAAACCTCCTCTGGCATTAACGTCAGCACAAAAACTGTGTGCTGGAAACTTCGTGGCATGGGTTGGCATGACCAAGCAACTCCTTTAGGTGCAAAATGCTGGTGGCCCAGCACTTGTTTTCATATAGAGTATCTTAGTAGAAATCAGATACTGTCCTTTGAAAGTCTGAACCAATATTCATGGTGACCAGATATTCACATCCTAATGATTCAGGTGATCCTGTGACGTTGCCTGTGTGCATGGTTAATTTGGTGAACTGCTGTACACAGCACACAAATTACAGCCTTCTGGTTCAAATCTTGTGATTTATGCCACTAAAACTCCTCCGTTTTCTAGACTTTGACACTTTATCCAAACAATACTTTACTGCCGTTCAGTTTTGCTGCAGGCAATGAATCAGATTGGGTACAGTTTGGTCCTGAGAGCAAAGGAAAGCTTGTGTGTATCTCACAGATGATAGCGGCTTTGACAAAAAAAATCTTAATGAGGACAGTTGGTATTTTTGTGAAATGTGTTTGTGACCTTTGAATGCCACTATTTTTATACCCTTTAGGGCTACAACCAGCTCATTATCACAATTATGAGAGTCAGAGCAATTATATTTATGACTTGAAAACCTAATGAAATTTTCATCAACCTAATTAGTGCTTGTGTTTAATGTTAAAACTACTTTATCTCATGGAATTAAATATAAATATAAATATAATGCACTATTTCAAGCATGTTTCTTGTTTCTTGTCTAGACTGTATCAACATGACACAAAAATTGCTTACATTGCCAAGGCTAGTGAATCAATACTTTACTCAACATAGAATAAAACAGCACCCAGAAAGCAAAACGTGTGGTGTGATAATACACAAAGTGACTTCATGAAATTGTGTTACTCATTTTATACTAGGTTGAACATAAACCTAAGATGATATACCTGGTCTAAACTTTGTGAAAATCTTCTAAACTTTAGCATTTATTATTAGAGTAATGTTAGCCTTTTCATATTAGCATTATCTGTGCATTTGTATCAAAATGCAGTGTCATGGAGCTGCTAGCATTACGATAGGATTTCTTTTTAACTAAGTTATTATTGAAGCAAAGATACTTTTGTTATGTTTAATATAAAATAGGTTTTATAGTTTTGCTTTAAACCTGAGAGGCAAACAGAAGAGATGGAAGCAGAAGTGTGTATCACCAAACCGACATGGGGTACTTTCCTATCGCCATAATTGGCTTCTTGTTAATGTAAGCTGTGTATGGCAAGCCACGCAATCAAGCAGATGATGCAAAGCACATATAAAGTACTGCACAAAAGTCTCAAGCCAGCTCTCATTTCTTTGTATTTTGCTAAGAAAAAGGGAAATGACTGCAGAGAATTATTGAAATATGCAATACAGTATGTAAGGCAAAAACAGATTTTGCACCATTCTAAACGTCAATTTTTGGTATGCTCACCCCAAAACTCTGTAAGGCAGCTTTATTGTCATATCTTTTATCTTTCTTTGGACGTTGGTTGCCTCTTGTTCTCTTCAAGATGATCCCACACTGCCTCAGTTTTTTTTTTTAGGTGGAGATGGACAGGAGATGGGGATGCAGGGTCAGGCTAGAACTCGAACCTGCGCTGCCCACACTGCAACGTGGCATATGCATATGGTTGCCTGCTCTCCCAGCGAGCCAGCCAGGCGCCCTCAACTAAGTAAAGAAAAAGGACAGTCCATCATTACTTTAAGAAATGAAGGTCAGTCAATCGAAAAATTTCAAGTACTTTGAAAGTCTCCTTAAGCGCTGGATCGCAGAGTGAAGGCAAAGCAGACACAAAGTGCTCAGCACCTCTGGGAACTCTTTCAAGGCTGCTGGAAAACCATTTCAGGTGATTACCTCATGAAGCTGATTGAAAATGTGAGAATGAAAGTGTACAAAGCTGTAATCAAAGCCTACTTTGAAGAATCTAAAATCTAAAGCATATTCTGGTTTGTTAAACACTTTTAAGTTTACTACATGATTCCTTATGTGTTCCTTCGTAGTCTGGATGACATCAGTATTAATTTACAAAGTAGGAAAAAAAGACATTGAATATGAAGATGTGTCCAAACCTTTGACTGGTACTGTACACCGTCTCTGTTCAGTAAGCTGAGATAGAGAGGATGGAGTTCTGCTGGAATCATTTAAAGCCCAGTTGGGTCTTTCAACCACCCTTACTCCCAGTATTGCCCACATCATAATTGCGCTGCCTTAAGTTCAGGGGAAAGACATTGCAATCTTCTGACAGAATGTAGAGTGATTATATCAGTTTAATGTGTAAAGGAAGATCCATGCTATTTTAAATGTATGAGTGTGTGTTTGTCTTCTGCATAGGGGGGTGGGGTGGGGGTTTACACG